>BGNK01000899.1:0-31299 GCA_003297005.1 Symbiodinium sp. clade A Y106
TATTTGTCTTTAATTTGTCTTTATTTGTCTTTATTTGTCAAAATTTGCCGATCCTGTCGAACAAGCCCTGTAGATCTAATCCCTGTTGTTCTGGTTCGGTGCAAACGGCCAATGACTAATTAAGCCCTAAACCCACACTGACAAAACGGGAAGGCATTCCTGCCAGCTGTTCTGCGGGAGCCCCGCTTTCTGCTTCGGCCGGCACCAGGGGTGTTTCCGGGATACTGATAAAGGTTCTGTGAGGGTTAAGTGTTCCAGGATTTTAGGGTTCGAGGCGGGCGGCAGGAGGCGGGCTGAGGCGAAGTAGCGTTCATCTTCGGGATCTTCGTGCGAGCGTGTTGGGCTGGTTCTGATGTTTAGTTTAATAAAACTCCCAGGTGTTATTAGGAGTGTGATGTTTATTATCGTTCTGAGGGCGCGTGAGTATGGGTGAGCTTATATTTGGGGAAAGGGGTCCTGAGATAACATAAGTATTCCTACTTGGGGTGGAGTGGTGCCTTCCCGGCATAAGGTCAGGATGAGGCGAAGGCCAAGATGACGCCCCAACGCTGCTGACGATGATTGTGGTGGTGATGATGATGGTGGTGATGATCATGGTGACTATGAAGATGAATGTTGCCGTAATGATGACAGTGAAGGCCGCGGGGCAAGGGTAGAGGGTGAAGGTGAGGGGTGACGGGGATGACCAACATGTTCATACTCATGACCCGAGGCTTAGCCTTAAAGCTCACCTTTCTCAAGATGATAGGCCTAGCCGTAGGGTAGGTAACCTTTAACCTTTTTGGGGTACTATAATCCCTACATAACCCCAACAAAACTCCCAAAGGTTAACCTTTGGTTCCCCAGGCTACTCGACAAGTAGGTAGGAGGAATTGGGGGAGTCCAGAGCCGAGGCTTCCTGCTGTGTGGCTTAGGACTTTTCAGGTTCCAGATTCAAGGGTTTTTAGGGTTTTAGGGTTTTAGGGTCTAGGGTTTTAGGGTTTAGGGTTTGAGGTCTCCCAACTGAGCTGACGATTAAGCCATAATTTAGGCCCAGCCTTAAACCCCCACCTTATAGACCCGAACCACCAAAACCCCTCAAGCTCTAGCAAGGCTTGAAACACTGCGCACAACACCCCAAACGCTAAAACCCCACGCTCTAAACCCTAAATCCTAAGCCCTATACTCAAGATCCTAAACCCCGTAGTGTCATTTTTAGGGTCCTTCATTTAAGGGTGCCGTTCTTATTGGGGACCCAAAAGGACCCTAATTTGGAGAACTACCCATATCCAGGACCCTAAACCGCAACTTGAGGCATTGCTGGCATTGCGTCTCCGTACCGGGAGAGCGGGTCGCGACCTGATTCCCTGAGGTTTTGGGATTTATAGGGCTTAGGGTTTTAAGGCTTTAGGTTTTCGGGCTTGACGTTTGTCATGGTTTTCTTGATTTTGAGGATCTGGGGTTACAGGCTTTTGGGTTGTCGGTTCAGGTTTCGTCCAGGGTGGGGTGTCCCTTGGACCCAAAATTGCAATCTTCCAAACCCATGAACCCCAACGACAACCCGAACACTCCCCCAAACACACACTCTTACTGCGAACCGAAACTACTCACCCGGATGGTAGCCTCAACTTCTGGAAATCCGAACCCAGCACCCCCATCACCCCCAAATAACACCAACATCCTCGAGCTGGTAGTTGATCCAAAGTTCCTTGTGGCATAATTTATATGAACGGCCAACTGCATAGCTAAGTATGCCTTCGCGAAAGTTCCGCGATGCTGCGGCGAAAGTTAACTTTTTGTTTGCGAAAGTTATGTGTTCGCCTACTGTTATTATTACTATTGCTATTGCTATTACTTTTTCTATTACTAGTACTGTTACTCTGGCTCCATTACTGTTACTGCTGCTACTACTACTTCTACTACTACTACTACTACGACTACTACTACTACTACTACTACTACTGCTACTACTACTACTACTACTACTGCTGCTACTACTACTACTACTACTGCTACTACTACTACACTACTACTACTACTACTACTACTACTACTACTACTACTACTACTACTACTACTACTACTACCACTACCACTACCACTACCACTACCACTACCACTACCACTACCACTACCACTACCACTACCACTACCACTACCACTACCACTACCACTACCACTACTACTACTACTACTACTACTACTACTACTACTACTACTACTACTAGCATTACTATTACTATAGCGGTGGCGATGACGATGACGATTACGATGACTATCGCTACTGCTAGTGCTACTGCTGTTGCTGTTGCCGTTGCTACAATTTCCACCAGCCCTACCGCCAATGCTAGTACTGCTGCTTCGTCTGGTGCTAGTGTTTAAGCAACGACAAACCCCAAAATTAGGCTCCTGTACAGGATTTAGTAAGTTCCGCGTAAGTTCCGCGTTAAAGTCGACGAAGCCAGATCAAGGCCACCCCCCAGTGGAAAGTGCTGGCATAATTGATTGAGAGTTTCGGGGAGCCTTTCCGACAAACTTCAGGGCTTCTGTTGAGCTGCCTCAGGCCGTCTTAGGGGTTTTTGATTAGGCCTCCGAATCATTAAAGAACCCTCAAAAGAACCCCGCAAAGAACCTTTTAAGCGCAACCTCACAGCAAGCCGTAAAATGAACACTCAAAGGAACCCTTAACAGAACCCTCAAAGGAATCAGGGGTCTAGGCTGTAAAGGTAATGTAAATATGCCTCCGCAAAAGTTCCGCGACGGTGGCGCGAAAGTTAATTGTTTATCCGTGAAGAAGGTCATTCCGGGATGAAGCAATTTAGATCAATAACCAGCTATAAATTATCAAAGCCCGGCAAAACCTAACACCTCATAGCCCCAAGGCCCTAAATCCGAAAGGCCCCAGAAAAACGCTCCAATGGCCCGAAGCCCCTAAACCGTCTCGCCGCTATGGGCCCTGAGGTGCAGTCCGATACACCCCAAGGCGAGCCGAGGAGGAGAAAGGAGGCACCGGGTTTTGGGCTGGGAGTAAATTACGTAATAGATTTTGCATACTAGATGCTAATCTAGAACTTGTGTTTCATATAATGTGTGTAGGTTATATATCTTGTAGCATATTACATATACAGCATATGCAAGATATCTAGCATCTCTAGCATGTAATATGAATTTAGAACAACATAATAGAACATAAAATGCCGAATATAGATAATATGTCAATTATACTGTTGAATGTATACCAAGTCATACATACACTGTATGTATGTATGTATGTATGTATGTAATATATATCATACAACCGATATCCAGTAGCAGAAAATGCTGTAAACAATATAACATATAAAATATGTTATAAAGTATTCAAGACATGATCTATATAGTAGGGTTTGGGGCCTGGAGTTGGAATTAGGGGTTGTGTTTGATGCTTAGATTTAGGGTTCAGGGTCCCGGAAGGTGCTCTTGGATCCTGCTAAGATGTGTTTTGTTTAGGGTTTAGGGTTTAGGGATTCTGAAGGCTTTTGCGGTGGTCTTGTGGAGACTTCGAGCGCAGAGAGCCCAACACCTCTAAATGAAGCTGTATACCTCAAGATCACACTTTGGTGATCAGGGATAATTCCGGGAATGCCAAATCAGGCGTTGTGGGCTCTCTGAAGTTTATGGTGTTCAGAGGCCAAAGGGTGTAAGTTGCAAAGATGCAGGGCTTTTAATAGGGCTAAGGGTTTAGGGCATCACGGGCTTGCTGGCATAAGTTTTCAGGCTTTTGGCCGCTATGGCTTAGGAGTGTGGATTTCATCTATGCCTGCCCAGATACTCCATAATTAAAGAATATTCCTTAAATCATATTAAGGATCCTGCTAGAATTTAGGGTATATTCCTTAATTAAGGGATATTGGAGTCTCTGGGTGGGTGTCAAGGTTAGTTTTAAACTGTTCGTATTGATGCCCAGTTTCGACTTATACTGCAAGTGTCATGGGGTGTTACGGCTGTGGAGTTTTGGTGGGTTAGGGTGGACGTCGGGGAGTATGCTCCCAGAGACTCCAATATCCCTTAATTAAGGAATATACCCTAAATTATAGTAGGATCCCTGATATGATCTACGGAATATTCTTTAATTAAGGGATAGTGGAGTCTCTGGGCTTGCGCTTTGGAATCATCGGGCTCTTGGTTTGAAGCGTAGACTTTGGTGTGCCTAAGGCCTCAGGGTTTTGATCTTTTGATCATGGCACCGGGGTTTGCTGTCCTTGATTCTTAAGGTTGTCAGTAAGGTACCAGACGCGCATTCGTGTTGAGGTTAGGAGGGGGCTGTCGAAGTTAAGCCCTTTTCTACACCAGCCTAAACGGTCCCCAAATAATTTGAGCAATTCTACGACTTCGGGGGGCCTTCGAGAGTCGCGAGTCTAGTCCCGTTCCATCACGGAATCATGCATGCTTCCTTCTACTGAGCTTACTGTTTGGTGGGTTTTGAGAGTTTCGGGTCTTTTTCCCCAAGCGGCATGGTAACATCAGCTAGACCCCAAACCCCAACCCTAAACCCTAAACCCTAAACCCTAATGGGTTTCTTACCAAGGGGTCAGTGTGGGCAAAGAGCGCTCCGGCTAGGCGACATCTTCGACTAGAAATAAATGTCTTCCTTGCAGAATTACTTGACTTAAGGAATAGGCGTACCTTCAAATTATAGTACCCAAACCTAACTTTTTGCAGGGTCTCTAAAAGTCCCATATTGGGTTTATGATAAGAAACCACAAAAGCAGTAGGTTTTGGTTGTTCCAGGTAGACCTTAAGCCCTGTGCGCTTCGAGCTTTCCGGGCCTTGACCCTAAACCCTAAAAACCCTAAAAACCCTAAACCCCTAAAAACCATAAAAGCCCCACAAAACCCTAAAAAACAAAAAAACCCAAAACACCAAAAGCCCGAAAAACCCCAAACAAGAACCAAAAAAAACACCCTAAAACCTCCTGGCAGGGGACCCTCCGAAAGGACAGCATGCCAGGGCCTCGCTGGGGCATCCTCGGGGGTTTTTGAGGCGTTTAGGGTTTAGGGTTTAGGGTGGTTTAGGGTGTAGGGTTTAGGATGGTTTAGGGTGGTTTAGGGTTTAGGGTGTAGGGTTTAGGGTGGTTTAGGGTTTAGGGTTTCTCAGGGTGAAGAGGGTTTAGGGTTTGTTAGGGTTTAGGGTTTGGGGTTTCTTCGGGGTTCGGGTTTAGGGTTTCTTAGGGTACGGTGTTTCGGGCTTGGGGTTTAAAGTTTAGGGTTTCGATACTTGGTGCTCTAGAGCGCGCGAGGTAGGGGGATGTCTGGCTCTGGAGGTGCGTTAGCGCCGGAACCCGTGGTTAGGAACCGGGGTGGTCGGGTTTGTGCCTTGCGGCTGCCGCGGCGGGATGCAGAAGAAAGCAAGCAAAAGAGAGGTAGGAGCCCCAAAGAGAATCGAAAAAGAGCGAGACAGAGAGAGAGTGAGAGAGCGAGAAGCTTAAGTATATTGCTTTTGCGATTCAACTTATGCAGACCCTCAAGAAAGTATACATTTGAGAGGAGCTTGGTATGACAGCAAGTTGTTGCTTATGTATTCGTGGCCTGATTTGAAACCCTTAACGACGGCGAGCTCGAGCTGGGAGGAACCCACCCTGTTACAGACTATTCTGCTTATTAAGGTGCCCATAACCCGAAATTAGGCCCGAAACCCGAACCTCAGTATCTCAACCACGAGCCCAAACCCTAGCCCAAGATCAGACTACCTTACAGCTTGCCACCTGTTGCGCCTATGTTGTGCAGAGACTCCAACATCTGCTGCTTTAGGTTCCAGTATTCAGACATCCCCGGACGAAGGCAGCAAACAGCTGGGGGGGATGCGGGGGGAGGTCGGAAATATAGTGAGCAGCATATATCTGCAAAAGAGCCAGACGAAAGCAGAGTAGAATAGATTACTCGGCAGCCAACATCCCGCCAAGCGAGACTCTGATCCGGACAAGGGACGGAGGCCGCCGACAAATGCAGCCATTTTGGCTGTCCTTACGCTGGTGGTCGCACTCGTGGCGCACCCGCTGCGCCAACCACCGGCAACGAAACTTCAGCTTGCTGTCTGTTGTGACCTACCAAACGCACTGACGAGGGTCGGGCACAGCAGAGTCTAGGTCCCATGCGGAACGGTCCCACGCCAATCGAAACGACAGTTTTTTTGTATTTGGGTTCTCCATGGCCGAGGTTCCTATTGATGCGCCCGGTCCTCGGAAGGACCTGGCGAGCCATGAGTGAACCAAGACGCATCGTTAGAAACCCTAGCAACGACTTAGGGCTGGGTTACGGCTTTGTGGGTTTGGGTCTCCAATACGCAACCTTTAAACTGTGTGGGTTGTCAAGAAGCAGCATTATTCGAAGGGTTTAATTCTGCATGTGGTTGACATCTCGGCGAGGCAAGTTGGGGTCATAGAAAACGAAGTCAAATTCTACGGAAGGCCTCATGACCGTAACCCCTTCCCAACAGGAACCCCGTGAATCTTGCAACCTTACATTTCCTAATATAGGGGCCTTAATAATTAGAATAGGGTTTTGGGGCCCATTATACTATAATTATATTAAGGAATCCCAGAATAGTATAGTTACTTAAGGCCCCTACAGTACACGTTCCTGCGGCTTAGGGCATTGCTATAAAGCAACAACACCTCGTCCGGTGAAACCTTTGAGCCTAAAAGCCAAAACGCTCAAGTGCTAGACCTTGCACTTCATAACATCCTAAGCCTACACCCCAAACCTCAAACCCTAAACCCTTCCACTTCCGAGCAACCCGTCTGAGGCGGAACAAACTGCACATTCCTTTCTGCAGGCTGAGGAGACTTCTCTCTGGACGGCAGTAAGACTTGGACAATGTTTTCGCCTCGGCGCTTTCTACAGAGTGGTGCCCGGCGCACATCCGAACGTCATGCGCTTGCTCAACGCCTTTGTGCGACGATGCCACCCGGACCACGTCTGGACGTCCATCCAAATCCTAGTTGACACCTTGTCGCCTCCTCACCGGGATCAACGAAACATGCAGACTGGTACCTTTCTGACGCAGCTCTCGTTTAACGATGATGGACATATGTGGGTGGAGGCAGATACCCCTTGGTTAACTACGGTATATGCCTTTAAAGTATTGGGTTTCGGGTTTAGGGTTAGGTATTAGGGTTTAGGGTTCAAGGTGTATGCGTTAAATCGCTTTAGGCATCCTGTTGTAATTACAACTTACGGGATGCATATTTAATTCAGGGACATTGGAAGATCTGGGAAGCTGCCAAGCCCCACGCCCAATCATGCGCCGAATGAAGCCCACAGCCCCATAGCCAGAACCCAAGAATAGCAGTTGAACACACGTGTTTGGAAAGCCAAGACTAACCAATGTAGGGGCCTGAATGATTTCCAATAAGGTTTTTTGGAACCCCTGAATGTAATTCAGCATAGCAGATCCCAAATCTCTATTCTAGTCGTGAAGGCTCCCATATTAGAAGTCTCCTGAGGCATCATCCGGAAGCTGGGAAGCTCTCAATGGAGAATTTTGCGTTCAGGGTTTTCTCTGAGAATCTCGGAAGGCGTGCAAGACAGCAGATTTTCGTAGGCCAACCCTACGTCCCTACGTCCTATGCCCCAAACCCTCTCTGTTGCGGCTCTAAGGGCATCCTACATCCCGGTTCCGCCGGAGGAGCGCGGGAGGGTTTAAAGTTTAGGATTTGGGGATTGATGTTCTTATTACGGTGTAGGATCTCAGACTTCTGGGTTGGCCTACGTAGACTCCTAAACCCTCATCTCCAAGCGCTAGCAACCATAAACCCTAAAACACCCAACCCTTCAAACCCTACATGGGTGGTTCTCAAAATTAGGGTCCCTTTTTGGGTACCCTAAATAATAGGTGCCGTATTATTAAGGACCCAAAAAGGGACCCTAATTTTGACAACCACCTACATCTCCAAGCGAAGCCTCAAATCCCCAAGCCCTTGTGAAACGGTAGGGTTTCAAGATCTTCATGGATCTAGGGATTAGCGCCTTCAGAGGGTTTTGGGAACCCTAAGCCCCAAGGGAGTTTGAGCTAGGGATGAGTCTTCGCAGGAGAAGTGAGTGTTGGGTTTGTGGAATATGAGACTTCTTGATAGTTTTTTGTTCGGCTAAAGCCCTAGATACTAAACCCTAAACCCCATAAACCCTGAACCCCAAACCCTAAAATGGTTTTCTGCTTTCGGGTTTACAGGTTGGGTTTCATTGAATTCATGCCGGAGGGGTGTGGCACTGGTGGGGTTTATAGGGCCTGGTCGAACTTTGCTCTCGGTCGCAAAGGTAACAGCTGTTGATGAGGGGTATCGGATTTGTTGGCAACTATACTTTGATTCGGGAGTTCAAGCAGTTTGAGTTTTTCGCAGTAACAGTCCAAGTCAACGGTCTACAAGTTTGTCACTCAAAGTTTGATGAGAGTTTTCGGATTGAAGCAATGACTTGAGTTCTGCAAAGATTGGATGCAAGTGAATGAAGTCCTCGGCCTTTTTGTCTCTATTACTGCGAAGCAGGCTCCTTCACTTCCTCAGATGTTGCTCTCACCGAGAAGGGGATGGCGAAGGTGAACGACGCGCTGGCGCGTGTGGGCAAGGCTTTGGGCTTCATCCAGCCGATCTCGATGCCTCAGGCGCCGGCGAACCAGGCGCCGAACATGCCGGAAGGCGTCGCGAACGCGCCGGAAGGCGCAGCCCCAGGCGCCGGCGAACCACAAGCCGAACATGCCGGAAGGTGCCGCCGCTGAACGTGCCGTGAAGCCCTAACCCTGAACCCTCATAAGCCTTCAAACCCTGCACTTTGAGGCCTTAAACCCTACATCCTGGCCTGATTAAACCCTAAACCCTGAAACCTACACCCTAAACCTTGAAACCCTAAACGCTAAACCCTGAACCCTACATCCTGAACCCAAAACCGGACCTGCAGCCCCAATAGCCCAAGAGTAGGTCTTGCGGGAGAAGCTGGGTGGTCGTCTCCCAGGACACTCCGAGGCAAGTCGCTAAAGAAGTGGTCGACGTCATCTGTAATAGTATGCCGGTATCGGTATAGTTACCAAATTTCACCATTCTAAATAAACCCAGCTTCGGGATTCCAAAGGGTATAGAATCCCGAACCTGGGTGTATTCTGACTAGTATAATGACATTTGGGAACTAGACGGGAATACAGGTTTCTACAAGGGCTCGATAAGAGTTCTATGACGGTTCTAGAAGTATTCTTTAATTCTATCAGGCTTCTATAAGCTCCTCTTCGGCCGTCAAATTCACGGCTCCTTTTCCGGTTCCTTTCGGAGGATCCTTTTTTCTTAACTGGCATAAGGTCCGGGCAAAACCAGGTCCTTTACTTAGCGTATGTGATTGTCGAGCACGGTGTATTGTGAATCTTCGTGGTCTTTGATCCGCTACGATGGTGTATCATTCCATCATCTGCCAGTCCGTACCTTGTAGGAGATATGGGGTTGAGGGTTTAGGGCAGTTAGTATCCTACAAAGGAAGACTTGTTGCATGTCACTTTTAGTTTTATCCGGGCGCGGGACATGTAGTTCCTCTCAGGATTTGTGCCTAATGCCTGAATTAACAGCTTACCCGGCGGACTTGTACACAAGACGCTAAACATAGCTTGGTCGTTAATGTTTACTAACACTGTTGGGTTTATTCTTTCGGTGTGCAACGTAATATAAGATGTCTGAATAGTTAGTAGTGGTATAGATAGTAATACTACGATGTACACAAAACCCTTTTCCAATTATCAACGCCGGTATATAGAAAGATCCATGAAACCTAATTGTGGCCTTATTAAATCAAACTATGGGAACCACTGTATTTCAGGGCATGAGGTTTGTTGGGAGCAGTGGATGCATTGCACCGGGTTTAGAGTTTAGATATGGTAGAGGGTTCTAGGTTTAGGGTATACGGTTTCGGGTTTGGGGTGCTGTGCATTCTAGATTCTCACTTTTGGGGCTTTTGGGGCTTTTGGGCTTCGAGGGCTCTAAATGGTATGTCTGCACGATGGGTACGGGGGGACTTTGGGAGGCTCAGGAAGTTGAAGCCGGCTTTTGGGTTTAGGGTTTCGGGTTTCGGTCTTCGTAACACTGAGACCGCCAGCCCTAAACGACTGCACAGGCGGTTTCGGGAGAGTGGAACGACTTCTGTCACGGCCTCAGGAGAGTTTACGCAGAAAAAGCGATTGAGTGGGCTCTGAGTCTGGACCCTACCTAAACTGAACCATAAACGTTGCGATCTGAACCGTTAGCCCTGACTTAAATCTGAAGCCCCAAACTTTGAAACCCTAAGCCCTGAAGTTCCGTGTATGTCTAAGCTTGCAAAGTGCTCGATGTGTTTGCTGTTCGGCCTTTGGCTTGAAGACTCCATACTCCTATGCCATAAAAACTTCAAAGCCACAAACAGGAAATGACCCTTTAAAGAAATTTTGTAAACCCGAAACACCCGGGCTCCTTGAAGGGATCCTGCAAGAATCTGTAAGCTGTCTATAATGCGGGCGTCTATTTTCAAAAACCCTCAACCCTAAACCCTAAGAGCGGGCCTCATGCAGTTGAAACGGGGTCCTTAGAAGAATTAAACAGGATTTCTAAAGCCTATTATGCATACGAGGATGTCGGGCATGTGACTCCGGCTTTAGGAATTTCGGGGCTGGGGACGTTACCCTAAACCCCAAAACCCTAAACCGAAGTTTGGCGTAAGTGGTTTCTCGGCTTTCCTGTACCTGTATCATATGGTACAAATAACATACTATAACCTTATAGAATAGAGTACCTTTGTAGTTTTGAGGTTAAAGATTAAGGGTTTAGGTTAGGGAAGTTTTAATACCGAAAGATTAACGGTTCGTGGTTTCGAGGACTTTATGGCATGGCATTTACGGCTGAAAGCCATGAGGACTCCAATATCCCTTAATTAAGGAATACACCTTAAATTAAAAATAGGACCCCTAGTATGATTTAAGGTATATTCCTTATTTAAGGGATATTGGAGTGCCCTAAACCCTAAGCCCTATAGATCCCTTAAGGGCACCCTAGGTATTCCTTAATTAAGGGATATTGGAGTCTCTGAAAGCCCTGACTGTCGAGGCGATCAGCTCTCGGAGCAGATACGCCGCGAACTCCGGGCGCTGCGAATGAATCTGAAGGCAGACTTTGAAGCAAGTCTCATGTGTGTGCGTACGACTTTGTGTTGCAGTGAAGCTTCTACCCTAAATATGCAGGGTTTGTATATTCGCGATTTGTGTATATATATATATAATATGCAATATCGTACTACATATATAATGGGTGTACGTATATACATATATCATATATATATGCACTGTATAGATAGTTGGGTTTTATGTGTATATAACTGTATATACACATATCCGTGTATACATACATATACATGTGTATATATTTATATGCACATACGCATGTGCATACGTACATACATACATACATGCAGGTGTCTTCTCTTCAGAGCTTAGTTCCGGGGTTTGCCAAAGGGTGATTGAAAGAACACTTTGATGCCACATCTTGCGATCTTGCAGAACCTCCTACCTCAAGCTCAGGGTTTCTTGAGACTCGAGTTCTTGTGTGCCTGAAGCCTGAACACTCAGGCAGGAGCCATGTTTGCCAGCAGCTTCATTGCAAAAGAGTCCCTAGAAAACTACAATTGAAATATTCTGGACGATCGTTCATGCCGGAAACCCAAATCACCCGAACCCCAACTCCTCAAACTGGAAGCCTTTCATGGAAAACCCACCGGAAGTGCCAAGGTTGATCTAAGCAAATCCATGGGGTTAAGTTTAAGTTAGGTTTTTAAGGCTTTTGGGGTTTAAACCCTACTTACCCCAACTCTAACGTTTGAACCCTAATTACCCCAACTCTACCGTTTAAACCCTAGTTACCCCAACTCTACCGTATTGGCTTCGTCTCCTGCATATCGGATTCCTGAGGATGCCTACCAGCCTTTCGACCCAGTCCGAAGAAGATGGGTAGGTCTCTTGGCTGTCCTAGACTATAGTATCCTTAGGAATCTTTTTTAAAATTTTTGTTCATTGAAAACCCAAGAGAATATTAAACATAATATGTTTGTTATGGTTCTAAGCGGGGGTATAGTAGAGGTTGCAAGTGACACTCACTTTGCAGAGTTAGTACTGGTATCCCTATCCCTCTTCCTAATAGCCCGCTTACAATTATGCTGCACATATATTTTAGGTCCCGAACACTCTACTACTTGGGGGTTCATGGGCACTTATAAGGAGGGTTATAAGTAGGGTAACTATACTTGTAACCCATATTAGGGGACTTATAACCCCACTTATATCTACCCCTGAACCTCCAAGTAGGCATCATACCGGTACCTGGGATTTGGGGTTTTTGGGTGGTCTCTAGGTGTTCCCACAGTCTGCTGTAGCATAAGTTTCAGGTTTATACGGGCTGTTTGTGCAAAACAACTTTGTCTGTAGTGCCTCATCCTACACCATGGCTTCTTAGTCCTACATGCTGTGAAATGCATTTAGGCCATGCTGGTCTAGAATCTGGAAGTTACTAAGATTAATATGGATGTTATTACGAGTATTCTTATTCTGACTATCCTTATCATTAGTAGTATTAATATCAACTAATATTCAAATGGGGGGCCAGCCCATGTTTATATAAGGGCCCGACCTGGGGCCCATCTGCTGATCCTGCTTGCGCTTATCTGCGCGCAGGATCTTTCTGTTGGTGTAGCCGTAAAGTAAACCCTATATAGGGTAGGGTTTTGGTAAACCCTCAACCTAAACCTTACTTAAACCCTAAGCCCTACGGTATATAGGGTTTTGGTTTGGGCGGTAAGGTGCGCAGAGAAAGGGGGAATCCGGGCTTCGACGTGCAAACCCTGGAGTACCTTTTGCCGTCGTTGCCCAGGTAGCTGGCCTTTACCGGAGAAGGACTCTTCACTCGGGGCTTTGGGTTTAGGGTTTCGGCTATGCAGTATTTCGGTGATCAGGGTATAGGGCAGTTTAGGGGGTAGGATTCGTGATGCTCCCAGAGGGCGTTCTATGGACCAAGTAGTTCAAGATTTATGGACAGCTCCAACTGGACATGCAGCTACTCGAACTTGGATGACCCTAAAAACCCTGCAACTCTGATCCCTGAAACCTAATCCCCTAAACGGGAGTTTCCGAAAATTAGGGGTACCTTATTTGGGGGTCCTTCTAATAAGGATCCTTCTATTTTGGGTACCATTAGGGTCCCCTATTTTTGGAAACTCCCAAATCTTGAACCCGAAAATCCAGACCCAGAAAGCAGGAGGTGCGCTTTGCTCAAGAGTTCCTCCGCGCTGCCTCTCTCGCGGGGTTCACGCCGTCCCTCGGCTTCTAGGATGTAGGCTATCGGGTTTAGGGTTTAAGGGTGTAGAGTTTTCATAGGGTTATTAGAGTTTGGGGTGGTTTGCAGGGTGTAGGGTTTAAGGGCTTCGGGTTTTAGGTTGGGTCTTGAGGTCCCTCTTAGGGATCTATAGGGCAATCATGAAGGTTCTTTAAGCGGTTTGAGGTTCAGGCCAAGGGTTAATTATGGGGTGTTTCACCCGACAAGGGATCTCTGGCGACTTGTTTAGGGGGTTTGGGGGGTCTGGGTTTTTGGAAGGTCGCGATAAGGGAATCTATAGGGGATCATACGGGTTCTTTGAGGGGTAGGGGGTTTGGGATGATGGAAAACGCCCTGTGGCGCCTTGGGGTTGCTTTTGCGGCCACCATGATTTGCAGCGGGCATCATTGGGGTTGCGCGTGCTTCTAGGGCCCCCGTAGAGGTCCCTGCAAAATCACCCTAAACCCTAAACCCTAAACCAATCACCCCTAAGTTTTGGAAGCGCTTTCCGTTGTTTGCCAAGCTGGTTTGCGGTATTGGGGTTTCGGATTTTCGGGCGTATCATTGAACCCTAAACCCTAAACCCTTGAGCCCTAAACCCTAAACCCTAAACCCTTGAACCCTAAACCCCCTGTGCCTGTAAGCGCAACACGCCGTGGAGCCGAAGCCGTCGTAAGAGTTTTCAGGCCTCCGTAAGCCCTAATGTAGGAACCTGATTAAGAAACCCTGGGCCTTTAACCCCCGAAATAGTAGGATTCATATAAGGAACCCTAGTAAAGGCCCAAGGTTTCTTAATCAGGTTCCTACATTACACCGAACCCTATCCCTAACTGAAACCCGAATCCCTAAAACTTCATCCTTAATCCCGCACCCTAAACCTTCATCTTTAATCCCGGAGCCCTAAACCCGAAAAAGGTGCTCAAGCGAAAACCCTACATCGCCCTGTAGGCTCTGGGCCCTCGACCTGAGATTCTAAATCCTAAACCCCAAGCCCCAAACTCTACCCGGAGCCTGGGCCAAAGAGCGGAGTTTCCTTACATTTTTTAGTGGGTGGGTGGGTACATGTTGTGACAGGGTCCTGAAGATCATGATTCTTAATGTTCCGAAATTGCCACCGTTCCTCGGTAGCGCGCGTATGGAAGCCGAGTTCTTGTAGGCACAATTAGTAATAATACCTTTGTTGGGATCGCTATATCAATGGCCCCCCTGTCAGAAAACGCTATCTTATGAAACGTACTATAAACCGTATAAACCTTGTTCGAATGATAAACCCTAAACTCTCAACCCTAAGGCCCTTGTGTTAGGCTTTCCCGTTACGATCTGGAGAAGACAAGAGAGCTCAAAGCAGATCTCCTGCGCGACGCCCGGTTTAGGGTTTAGGGCCTTGAGCCCTAATTATACCGTAAGTTGCTCTTCGAGGTAGGCCATCGGGACATCATAACGGTTGATATAGCCTGAAATGCCAGCATGAGCTGTAAAATTCTCAAAACCGGTGCTCTTGGAAGAGGTGCTTGTCATCTCCCCCCGCCTGTCATTACTCTGATTAGTACTACTCTTGGTCCACGTGCTTCCGTTCGCTGACATGTTCAGAGCTTGCTGATGTCGCTGTGCATGCTGTTAGTATGTGTTTGACCATTTGTGGGGGTATCTACTGCTTGCTAGTCACAACGTAAAACTTACAACTACAACTGCATACTGTTGTCGCCACGATCTCCTACACCCTCATTCATACCATGATTAATAGTCCTGGTAGCCGTGTTAACTGTAGTACTGGTAGTCGTAGCGGTCGTCGTCGTGGTAGTCGTGGTAGTCGTTGTGGCTGTAAGTGCCGTAGTAGCGCCGTCGTCGTAGTAGTAGCGGTAGCTAGCTGCCTCTTGCTCTTCTGATCCCAGCCATCCCCTCAAACAAAGGACCGCATGGCATGCTTGTGCAGAAGCTTCGGGTTTTGATATTTGTTGGCTTTGGGGTTTGGGAGTTCAGGGCTTTTGGCTCGGGGTTAGGGTTTATGGCAGATGTCGGCTGGTGGGGCTGACGGTTTCGGGCCCAGGTTCAAGAAGGACTGACGGTTTCCAGGCTCACGTTTCAGCTCCGGCACTAAGGACTTTCATGGCGATGTAGAGCTTGCCTTTGAGAGTTTTTGGCTGCACCGGCATGGTTGGTTACTTTGCATGCCGCTCAAGCCTCCAAACCGACGCCAACCCCGACAGGTCTGAAGAATAATTATCAATACATAGCGACTGAAACCCTAAACCCTAAACCCTAAACCCATAACCCCTAAGCTGCCTACAGGCTAGCAGGAGACATTCTTGCCCAAAATCGGAACTCGCGGTGACATGTGGACATCGAGGTAAGATTCTCGCTCTTACGCCCCCTCGCATGCGAAGATCGCGAGTACCTACATAGGGGCCTGAGTAGTGAGAAGAGGGTTAGTGGGTAATGGGGTAATGTGAGGGCCTTTATACTTAGAATGGGGCTTTGGGGTTCCTTATTGTAACTATAGTATTATATACCCCCAAGCCCTACTCTAAGTATTCAGGCCCCTACATTATGTTCTGCGATCTTCGTAGAGAGCTCCGAGAAAGCTGTAAGCTTCAGCCCTTAAAGCCCCCCTGATACCTTTGAAACTCGATGCAACCCTTAACCCCTAAACCCTCAAATCCTTAGACCCCTAAACCCTCAAACCCTTCACCCCTAAACCCTTAAACCACCTAAACCCTTAAAGCTATAAACCCTAAACCCCTAAACCCTAAACCATTAAAGACTAAACCCTTAAACCCTAAACCCTGTTGCCGTAATTGAGGTCTCTGCCGGTGACAATCCTGTGGGATCGGTTGGACAGCCGATGGATCGAAGCCGTCTTCGAGGAGCCCAGAGATTCCACAACTGTAGGGTTTAGGGCTTTTAGGGTTCTCCTTTCAGGGTTCCTTGAAGGGCTCCTATAAGGGAATATAGGGTTTAGGGTTTTAGGGGGGTTCAGGTTTTTGTGGGGTTTAGGGTGTAGGGCTTTTAGGGTTTATGTACGGTTTTCTTGGGGGTTTAGGGTTTAGGGGGTTTGGGGGTTTGGGGTTTGGGGTTTTTGGGGTTGAGGGTTTGGGGATCCTCGGGTTTAGGATTTAGGGTTTAGGAGTTTAGGCTGTAGCGATGAGGTTTTGTGGTTTTTGTTCTACAGTGTTGGGTTTTGGGGGTTTGGGGTTAGAGTTTGGGGTTTAAGGTGTTGGGTTTCTTTGTTAAGGCCCTCTGAAGCCCTAAGCCAACCGCCCTGAATCAACATAGGGGCCTGAGCAATAGCTGATGTTTTTCCTGTAGGTTCCTAAGTATATCTAGGTTCCTGAGTAGTGCCCTTTTGCCCTTTTTGTTTTGGGGTTCACGAGTAGTAGAAAAAGGGTACCCTCATTATAAATGGGGCTACTCAGGAACCTAGATATAGACGTACTGGAATATACCCCAGAACCCTATTCTAAGTATTCAGGCCCCCAAATTGTGGACGCATGCACCTTTAATCTGAGTTATATGTGCATAACTTGCATTCGTTACTAGAGTTGCTAGAGGGGTTTGGGACCCTGAAAGCACCCGTAGAGAAGCTTGAAAGAACGTCGACCCCCGAACGCAACCCCTCAACATTCTATTCTGTCTCAAAAAACCTAGACCCTAATTCTAAGGCTCAAAATTGCCCAAAGGCCTTATATAGTATGGTCTTTGGGCCAATAAGCCTGAAAACCTTGGAGCCTCAGGGTAACCCTACCCTAAACCCTAAACCTAAACCCTAAACCCTAAACCCTGGAGAACCCTTTCAGGAGGGCTTTGACTCCGACAACACGCTCGAGGCGAACATCGCAGACTCAAGAAATTCGGAGATCCTGCCGAGCTGCGCAAGTAGTTATGAAGGGTGGGGTTTAGGGTTCAGGGTTTAGGGTTTACGCTTCTACCACTAAATGCCACGAGTACTACGATAGTTCCAGTGGGAGCCGCAGCAGCACAGAGAGCGACACTATTACTTGGACGGACGGATCGTCGTTGTCTTGATCAAAGCAGCAGTCGTAGCAGCAGCAGAAAGCATCAGCAGCCGCCAAAAGTAGCAGGTTCCTCAAGCGGAGCTTCCATACAGGGGTTGAGGGGCAAGGGTTGAGGGTTTGCGACAAAGCAGGCGCTGAGCGACTTCGGCGGCTACGTCCTGGCGCTGAAGCGCGGCGTGGCGGTGGAACTCCAAAGCGGGCTGCTACCAGGATTCAATAGCCCAAAGAGTCCGAAGTAAATAAATGTGGAATACTTACCCTTCTTTCTACCGACCCTCCTTGAAGCACAAACCCTAAACCCAAAAACCGCGCCACGTCTCGAACATTTACCACATCCAGGAATCCAACCAAAAAGGGCCATAGCAACGACAGCAATGGCCACAGCAGCAACAACGCAATCCTCGCCGCACTGTTCATGATCATTATCATCAGCAGCAGCGACACCGTCAGCAGTAGCAGCGCGATGATGAGGATGGTGATGATGATGATACACAACCACCACCATCATCACCATCGCCATCATCATCGATGTTCTTGTTATTGTTTTCTTCACAATCACAATCACAAGTTATCCACCCACATTATTCATCCCTATCGCCATCGCTGGTCAGCGACGACTACCGCTACGACGATGACGACGACAGCGACAGCAGTAGCGTGTTGTTTTGCCACAGCGACTGCGACAGCGATAGGGACACGAACAGCAGCAGCAACAGACAGCTACAGTACCGCCGCAAGTAGCAGCACGCCAAAAGCATGACTTTGACGCACAGTATTCAGAAAGTGGAATTGCAATACCTGTGCTGATGGTGAAAGACAACTCTCGAGCTCCTCTTCCCCTCCACAACCCTAAACCCTCTCGTCTGCACTAGACGTTCTGGAGACCTTCGGGCTGACGGAAAAAGGCGTTCAAAAAAAAACCTTCAAGAAAGCTTCCACCTGAGGCTTCTGACTCAGAAGCTGGAGTGCTTGCAGTCACAGTGGCTGTTGCGAGCCTCGGCGAGCCATATGTCTTCCAGTGTTTAGGGTTCAGGGTCCCAGGGGTTTGTGATTCAGCGGTGTAGGACATCAAAATTTGGGGGGTGGCCTCAATGATGCATGAAAGCATGATCCTGCTGAAGTTTGTGGTTCAGGGTGCAGGGTTTATAGGTTTCAGGGCTTCGGGGTTAAGGGTTTAGGCCTCATATATATGTCTAGGGTTTATTACATATGAGGCTTTAGGGATCTTTAAGGTTTAGGGGTTCAGGGTTTAGGGTTCAGTGCCAAGGTTGAAGGTCTCGTCTGCGGCGACTTCGGTCGAGAATTCGGGTCGGACGCTGCTGAGCGGTTGGTGTCAACCCGAATCCCTAAACCCGAAACCCTAAACCCCTAAACCCTAAGCCCTCTTCAGCCAGTCAAGCCCCGAAACTCCTAGACTCCGGACCCCAATAAACACTATCTCGCTGAACACTTAAAAGCCCTGAGGGTCTAGGGATGTTGGTATTTCATAGTTTTAGCGGAGTATTTAGGTGTATTGTAATATGTGAGCCCCAGGAATGGGCCGGCTGATGCGTGAACTGCTCCGAAAGCTCACGCAACTCTCCGTGCAGGCTATGGGCTGCAGAGCTATTGTTCCCTGATCATGAGGGTCTAGGGTAAGGGTTTTAGGGCTTATGGATTACGGGTTGTGGGTTTAGGATCATGCTTCTCAAAGTCGAGATTTCAGAGGGTTCGGGACTAGGGTTCAGGGAAAGGTGTTTTGGGGCTTACTGATTTTGTATATGGGTGGTTGTCAATATTATAGTCCCTGTTTGGGTCCCTATTATAATACGGCACCTATTATTTAGGGTACCCAAAAAGGACCCTAATTTTGACAACCGCCCATATGTTTAGAGTTTAGGGTTCAGGGTCATAGAAATCATAGAGGTTCCCATGAGGGTTTCGAGTCGGGCTGTTGAGCTTCATGGATTAGTTATGGTTCAGGATCAAAAGGGTTCTATAAGGGTGCCAAGCTTGGTTGTTCAGGGTCTGGGGTCATGGGGTTTTGGAGTTTCTGGATTCAGGTCCTTTAGTCTTTAAACCCTAAACCCTAAACCGTTTAGGCTTTAGGGCTCAAACCAGAGCAACAAGCAGGACCGAGCCGTGGATGCTGCCTTTAAATTTAAACCGCAGAAGCCCTTAACCTCAGCACCGGGAACATTTAGCTTAACTGAAACCCTCGACACCACAAGCTCTCGACCCCAGAAACCAGAAAGTTCAACCCCTAAACCTTAAACTCCTACACCCCTACACCCTAAACCCACAAAGTTCCTATTCTTTAAAAAGTTGAGCAAGGAGCCAAGTCGACGAGTCCACAAAGCCCCGTGATGGCCATGGTCAGGCGCTAATCTAGTCATACCGTGCATACGCTTCGCTCGTACGACATTATCGTTATACAAACGAATTCTCTCCGAACGAGCGTCAGCCGGTAGGAACTATTAAACTATTACGCACCTTTTGGGCTTGCTTTCTTGCCTCGACTAATAGCGACTCCTTGGGTCGCTTTGGGTCCTCGTCTAAGCGCTGCCAGGTTTGGACCCAACTCGTCTGGCCGACTGCCAGGCTTGCCATGAAACGGTTTAGGGTTTAGGATTCTCAGGGGTACTTGGGGTTTCCTAAAGTAGGTCCTAAAGAGTTTGGGGCCTACAACTGACGCAGGAGTAGGAGGATCAGTAGGGTAGGAGGAGGAGGAGGAGGAGGAATAGGAGTAAGAGCAGTAGCAGAGTTAGCCGTGGGCAATTGTAGCAGCAGAAACACAAATGGTAACAGCAAACAGCAAAAGCAAAAGAACAAACAGCAAGCAGCAAACAACAAGCAACAAGCCAGCAGCAACAACAACAACAACAACCACAGCAACGACCATTGCAACGACAACTGGGATGGCAACAGCAGCAACAGCAACAGCAGCAACACCAACAACAACAGCAGCAGCAGCAACAGCAACACCAACAACCACAACCACTTTCACAACCACCACCACCACCACCACCAGCAGCAGCACCACCACAACAACAACAACAACGCCAACAGCAACAGCCATAGCTACAGCCACAGCCACAGCCACGACCACAACGACAGCGACAGCGACAGCGACAGCGACAACAGCAACAACAACAACAACAGCAAAAACAACCACAGCGACGACAACTGGAATGGCAACAGCAACTTCAACAGCAACAGCAAGACAAGCACAGACACCCACATGAACGCTAGAACTAACCCTGGCACTACAGCAGCACTAAAAACAGCAGCATGCAGGTCTGTGGGCTTGCGTCGTATGTCAGGGTCAATTGACGTTTTCAAAAGCTGAGTTCAGCGCGCGATTCCTTTGCAAATCCTCAAAGCCAAAACTTAAAACCTTAGTTGCCAAAACCCCCTCAACCACCCCAAACTCTGAAAGCACTATAAACCCTAAATAGATCATACAAAGCGTTCTAAACCCCCAGCAGGGGCTTGGCCGAAGAGTTGGAGGACAAGTCCGGCTCCAACAGCAGGGTGCAACGGGCCTGGAGGCTTGTCAGGGTTTTAGGGTTTGTGGGTTTGGAGTCTAGTAAATAGAAGCCCCTTACAGGTGGGTAGTTCTTCTTCCATAGTACTCCGATAAGACCCCCTTTACCTTATAGGAGTGGTATGGGAGGCTTATGGGAAACTACCCACCTAATAACTATCCACCTGTGAATGGCTTAGAGTATAAAGCCTAAGCTCTCAGTCGATGCGTTCAGACAGGTGCTTTGATGCCATCAGGTCCCCTCTCTGCAGCGTGGAAAGTTAGGATTGAACTGACGAGACCCGAAGAGAAGTTTTTTCGAACCCTTCTGGAGCCACTTCCTAGTCAGAATGCCCAGAGTAAGTCACTCAGCTGTTTGGTCTCAGTCGCTTGTTCGGATTTCTGTTTTTCGGGCTCATAGTCACAAACATCCTGTAATTGAATACAGCCCGCTTCAAGTATTAAGGCCCAAATCTTGTTCAGACACTCAGAAAGTTCTCTTGGCAAAAGGTGCCCCGCGCTCCGATGGGGGGGGGGGGCCATCTGTCGCACTTTACACCTGAAAAGCAAATGGCAGCTGTGTGGTGAAGACAATCATGTAGGGACCTCCATAGTTGCCAATACCGTTTCTGCGGGCTCCTTGTTTCAAGCAACTATTGTATTAAGGCCTGCTGCACATACTGTATTTCGTATTCAATATACATTTATATACATATAAACATATATATATACACACCTACACGTATGTAGGTAGATGTATATGTGAGTAAGGAAGTATGTTTGTATGTATGCACTTGTTTATGTGTGTATGTAGGTAGGTAGGTAGGTATGTATGTATGTATCTGTGTGTGAATGTGTGTGTATGCGTGTGTGTATGTATGTATGCATGCATGCATGCATGCATGCATGCATGTATGTATGTATGTATGTACATACTGCACATACCCTTAACCCTAAGCTCTTGATGCAACTCCATTCCCCAAGTCTTTGGTCATGCTTCCTTCCCAAGAAATCAAATTGTCGGAGAATTCCCGAACCCAAACCTACAAGGGTTTAGGGTTCCTAGACTCCTAGACCCTAAACCCCCAAGCGCGAAACCCAATACCTTAACCCCTATATTGCTATGCCTGCACAACTCCTAACCGCTCAACCCCCGAACCTTTTGCCTAGCAGCCCTTATGGTAACCCATACTGTATAACCTCGGACCTCCATTTAGTAAGAACTCTTATGTTATAACTAACCCTAAAATATTCCTGCCCGAAATACCCTAAACCCTAAATATCCCAAAAATGCCCTAAACCCTATACCTTAAATATCCCAAAAAATACGCAAACCCCAGACCCTAAACTGTTCCCCCCCAGCCTGAGGTGGGCAACCAGGCTCCCTCGAAAACGGGGTTTCGGACGCAACTGCAGATGGAAATGGGCCCGCAATAAAGACACAAACAAAAAATATTCCCCCTAAAAAATACGCCAGGCTTGTGAAAGCCTTCGGCCTCCGCGCACGCGACGTCGCTGTGGCCGCTCGCGAGCTGCTTCGCGGCCTGCGCATGCGCAGGGGGACTCAGGGAGCGTTTAATATCGGGCCTAAATAATGGCTTAGGGCCTAGGGTTTAGGGTTGTAAATAATTACCAATACTCTTTTGGGGGGGGGGTTCCTTATTATATAACTATAGTATAATGGGCCCCAAAACCCTATTCTAATCATTATAAGGCCCCTATAGTAAGCGTTCTTTAAGGGATCTAATGGGGGGTTCTATTTATAAGGGGGTTTTTCGGCTCCTGTACTACAATGGTCGCCGCTCCAAGACCACCTCTCAGCCAAACTCTCTCCACATTTAAGCCACACACTGCCGCCTCTACGGCACAGTGTGATTTCTGCCACAGTCGTTGCCGGACAGGACGATGGGATCGGAATCGGCCACGAGGTTGGGATTTCGGTCGGCAGAGTGTCATTATACAGAGGAGGGCGAGGTGCCCAGTGATGTGGTGGCCTGAATCGTTGCTCTTCGTGCATCGCACTTGTTGTTATTCGAGTAAATCTTGTCGGACGGAAGAACAGTATGATGCGATGAGGGGAATCGGCGTGTCGCAAGGATGTTTCTTGCGATTTTTTGTGCTGTGCAACGATTTCAGGTGGAGGTGTTCGACGACGACACCCAGCCGGCGCACCCGCCCTGCAACCTGAGGCCTGTGCCGTCCACAGATATGAAGCGAGCCCGCGGTGCGTGTGTGTGTGTGTGTGCCACCCGCACACACACACACACACCCACCCACACACACCCACACACACCCACACACACCCAGACACTCACCCACACACACCCACACACACACCCACACACACACACACACCCACACCGCACGCACGCACACACACGCACACATGCACACACGCGCACATGCGCACACGCACGCACGCACATGCCAACACCGAGTCTGCCGCAGGCGAAAGGTATGCTGGCCGTCCATGAAAATCTTGCCGATCGGATGGTGTTAGCCGAGTTTTGTGTCAAGGTCAAGGCGCCAGGCGGGTCCGCGTGGCGGTGTGTTGCGGCCGTTTCTGTCCGTGGTGTGCTGATCAAGCGCTTTTCCAGCCCTCGACTATGGACTGCACGTGGTCAAGAAGACGACCGATCGCAAGCGGAAGCAAGCGAGTCCGCAACCATCCGCAACCTACAGTTATGGAGATGTCACGTAGGTGACTGTGTAGTTTGTAAAGTGTTTGATGTCGTTTGGGGTATTGAGACAGTCAGTTCGTAGCCTCGGAGTTATAATCAGCAGCTGATTCTCGGGTAGCCGCACCGATCTATCACGTGTAACATGAATTGTTTGTTTGCCCTGGCTGATCGGTGGCCTCGACCCGCTCAGAACTGACTCCGACCTTGCCACGCGATCCCGGCCCTGCAGAACCGGAACTTGCAGCTATAGGGGAGCTGAAGAAAATCATCGCGGAAGCGTCACGCTGCGGCAGTAAGTCAACACTGGGAGTTCAGTCGGAACACTGATCAGAGGGGCGGGGAGGAGAGTTCGTCTATGGGCTGCAGGCAACTTAGCACAGCGTATACGACGGAAACACTGCCTGCACGAGCATGGAAGTACGAAACCAGGACCGCAGCGGCATGATGCAATTGCTGCCCTTGCGTGACGGTGTATAGCGTTGAGGCCTGTAAACGTGTCAGCACTGGCAGAGGAAAGACTCGGACAATGCCCACGACGTGTTCCCGCGACGACATGGGTAGGTAACCTTTAAACCTTTTGGGGTTTATATAATAATCCTACCATAATTGGAAGGTTAACCTTTTTTGGGCTAAGGTATTCAGCACCCAGGACATGAATACGGCTTCTGGAGTACAGCCAGGTCGCTATCTTCCGAGATCGTCCTGTCGGCTGGCGGCGAGGACGGGAAGTTTGTACATAAACTATGCCAATGCGGCAGAGCTTCGGAATGCACACGACCGATCTCCTGCCACCCCTCTCGCTGAACTGCAACAGGAGAAAGCAGAGGCCGCGCTTGGTGACGGCGCGGAGTGCAGGGGCTGTTCGTTGACTGTGTCGCCCAGGACAATGCGGAGTGCATTCTTCGTGCCACGCGCTTTGCCACCGCGCTGGGCCTGACTAGTGCTTCCTACGAAGAGCACTCAACGAAGGGCTACTTATTCCTGTCCTTTAAGCTCAGATTGCGAGGGTGCGGCTTGTTGGTGCGGCTGATGGGAAGCTTCAATCACGAAAAGGTCCAGATGACAAAGCAATGTCATATTTGCTCTCCGCGCCTCCAGAATTGACGGTGTCTTCCGAAGCTTACGGAGTCTGACCGGACAACCGGAGTAACTCTGCTTTGAGCATATCAAGTAGCTGGCCGTAACCCTGAATCACGAAAGGGTGTAATCGGACAAAAAATGGAGTTACAACAGAAAGCGAAACACGCTTGGAGCGCATCAGGCAGCTGACAGTAACTCTCCACCACTGTATAAAGTGTTTGCCAGAAAGGTGGGCCTAGAAACTTTGTGTGTGTCGAATACTAGACAGTAACCTGCGATTACGAAAGGGACCAACCAGAAAATGTGGAATGCAAAGCAGCTTCGACTCATCGAGCTGCCGATAGCATCCATCAACACTGAAGAGTATAAGCAACAAGGTCTAATAACAAACGTGCTTTGGGCGTGTCGGGTAGCTGGCGGTAAGCTTGACACTTTAAAAGGATTGATCAGAACACTGGAATAACAAATCTGCTTTAAGCGCTTCAATCGGCGGACGGTAGCCTTCCAACAATAGAGGACTAATAAGCCGGAGAAGCGGAATGAAAATCCGAAGTGTGCGGATGAAGTAGCCGACCGTGGCCTTTCGGACATTGGAGGGGATAGCCCGAAACGGGCTCGAACGTATTCCGATGATGGCACATTCCAGCCGCAGCAGTTCAGTAGCTGATTTGATTGGCTCGTGCCGCAAGGACAGCCCCGAAAGCCAGCCTGAATGATCCTGTAGTAGCTTTTGCTGGTTGAGGAACATGTGGCTGGGATCGAGCTATGGTCAACAGGCCTTCGCTTTTATTTGGCCAAAAGGTTTGAAGATTTAGCGCTTAGGGTTTGACTTGTTGACTTCATGCAGACCCCTGATTACCACATCCCCCGTTTTAAGGGCCCTTGCGCTAGGATCCCTAGCCCCTAAACCCTGAACGTCTGGAGTTGTCTATACCAGTAGCGGGTAGTGGTTGACGAGGGTGTCCGCCGAGCAGGAAGAGGGGGACCATAGAGCCTGCATTGTATTTTGGGACCCTAAATTTCCTAAATATTTAAAGAAAAGGGACTACAATGGAGACTTTACGATAGCTACGGGCAATATCCAGAGCCCAGTCCGTCCCACAGGGCATGAAAGCCAGGTTGCTGCGTGGTTATCGCACGGCCTAGGGTTTGGGTTTTGGGGCATTCGGGGATTTGTTGATGAATGAGCTCGATCTGGACTCGCAGGACCTCGCAAGCTTCAACTTTCATATTCTTACCTAGGTTGCCCTGATGGGCAATCTAGCGGCAAAGCCAATCGTCCTATATTTCGTTTGCACCAGCAGCTCTAGATTTAATTTGGCTACTGCCGGGCAAAGGGCTCCTACTAACATGGCGGATAATGTTTTTTGGGGATGTGCGGATTGACGAGTCTGGCAATCCGGGACTTTAGGTCTGAAAAACATCGCAACTGCAACGCCCTACACCCCACTGCCGAAACCCAACATGCTAAGAAACCCTCAAAGCCGGAAGCCCGAAAACCCAATTGAAACCCCTTGGAATCCCTGAATTCTGTACTACATACATGCACTTCTTTGTAATGTAGGTATGTATGTACGTATGGAGGCAGACAGGCAGGCATCTGAGCATGTTTGTGTACATGTTTTGTAGTGTGGTGTGGTGTGTGGTGTGTGGTGTGGCATAGTGTGGTGTAGCATAGTGTATTGCTTAGTATTGCGTGTATATGACTATGTATGTGCATAAAGCATTTATACGTGTGTGATTCTGTCAGCGAGTAAAGTAACTATGTATGTATGTCTGTGTCTGTCTGCCTGCCTGCCTACCTGGCTGTCTGTCTGTCTGCAGCACGCTTTGAAGGTTTGGTGTATCCCTAGCTCTAGGTTTCGAAAGTTCTCTAAACTGGCACAGACCACGGATTCGTCACAATAGTCCAACGCACCTGAGGTTTGTCGGGCACGCAGATCCTGCGGAGCCTGCAGCCAAGCTCCTATCGCCGGGAGCCCTATGGTGGGTTGTGTTGAGAAACCCTTCAGTCTTTGTTACCAAAGCGTTGAACCTACACTTCAGTTACTTAACAAATTCTACTGTATTACTATATGTCGCCCTGGAAACCATTCCAATCGTAGTGTGTTCGCGCCTCTTTGGGTTGGGGTTTGCATTAAATGGGCTCGGGGTTTGGATGCAGGCTTCAGGAGTTCGGGTTTAGGGGATAGGATGTTACTTGTCAGTTTGGGTTTTCGGTTTGGCTTTGCTTCAGGGTTTACGATGAACCTTTTGGCTTGTAACATCCTGTTTAACATGTTTTTTGGTCACATTCGATACAGTTGGTCGCCCGGCCTTGTTGGTTTAACAGCCTTGGGTCCTGGAGACATCTAGGCAGCATGAAACCGAACCACACTACAGCAGGATTTCTAGATGCTTTTCGCCGAAGTTTGTTCTAAGTGTTTGCCGAACCCTGCAAGACTATGAACCCCAAAACCCTAAAACCCTAAACCCGAGAGGAAACTTCCTGGGACCACCCTTGGTGGCTGCAGCTTGCAGCCTTTCGGGGTTCGGCAGCTCGGAACTAAGGGGAACAAAAACCATACAGTTGCCAAAGGGTGCGCAGTTAGGGATATTTGGGGTTTAGAGAAGAACTCTGAGAGAAAGGACCCTGAGTTAGGAGATCCCTGCATCACTAGCAGCTGGGTCTCCCAGGCTATGCGCAGTGGCTTTTCGGCGACGTCATGAATGCTCGCTGGTCAGAGGAACGTCAGGCAAGGTTGGACATAGACGGCGGCTGCTACAGGGCAAAATCCTAAACCCTAAACCTTAAAACATTGAGTTGAGAGATGACATGAACACTTTGGGCAGGAGGCTCCCAAGGAACTCAGAACGCCAGAATGTAGGGGCCTTAATAATTAGATTAGGGCTTGGGGGTATATTATGCCATGATTATAAAGAGGAACCCCAACCCCATATTCTAATTATCAAGGCCCTTACATTACCCGACAGTGCTCTGACACGAAACCACTGTCCAACCCGAACATCACCCTGAGGGGCTTCCCGAGCATTGGTCTTCCACTTCCCGGATCCTGGCCTTAGGATGACAAGTTTGCAAAGACGCGCTGACAGTAGCAGTCATCGCTGATAACGCGTAGTACTTGTCATCACAATCCAAGATTCGATGGTCTCAAGGGTCATAACTCATAGCAGTACATGTCAAGCATGCTGGGCCTCATGGCTCTCTTTGTGGCAGTTGTTATCGTTGTTTGGTTAGATGTGCTGCTGCCAGGATCTGTTGCTGACACTTCTGTGGCTGCAGTTGCTTGTCACTTCAAAGTCAAAGCATGGGTTCTGCGACAGGTTCCAAACTGGTCTCGTTCCATTCGTCACGATTGCTACTGCACAGGACTCCACTCCTGTCATGATTCTGGCCATGTCATATTTTACCATCATGTTCGTCAGCATTCTCTTCATGCTCATCGTCATGTCAGGCACTCAACATATACCGTCAGTCCGGGAACGCCGAGCTTGAATCCGACGCCCTGCATATAGCTCCTTGATCCCCTAAACCGCTCACCGCAACCCGAAACCCTGAACGTTACTCCCCAAGCCCTGGGGGTACTGCATTCCCAGTAATTATGAGTATAAGGACCCCTCAACACCCTTAACCTCGAACCCCAATAAACCTTAAAACCCTCGTCAACCCTAAACCCTAAACCCTGATAAGCCCTGAACTCTCAAAATGATCGGGGCAGGCGTTGATCAAGCGCTTGGCCAAGGCTTGGGAGCAGGAGGCACGCGACCTCAGAGGGTTTCGGGTTTGCATTTTATTTTGGCTTTAGGGGTTTAGGGGCTTACAGTGGTTTAGGGGTTTAGGAATTTATAGGCTTCACAGGCGTTTACAGGGGTTTAGGGGTTTAGAGTTAGGAGTTCAGGTGTTTAGGGTTACTGGGGGCGGGGGGCTACACCGGGTTTCAGGGCTTTGCGACGGGTTTGTAAGGGTGCCCCTAAGACTGCATGTGCCCATATAGTAGGTACTGAGGCCTTAAAGGGGTCCCTATATAGGTACCTTAAGGCCTAAGTACCTACTATATGATAGGGACCCCTTTAAGGCCTAAGTACCTACTATAGGGGTACATGGAGCCTTTGGGTGCTCAGGATTAACAACCCCACGTAAGACTCGTTGACCCGAAGCCCGAGACTGAGACTCTCGGGGCCCGATAACCACACAAGACCTTAAGACCTGACTTGAAAGCAGAGGGGTTTTAGGGGTTTAGGGTGTAGGGGTGTAGGGGTTTAGGGTTTAGGGTTCCAGAGCCACACCCACCAAAAAAGAAGCTTCAGAAGCACCCAAACCCCAAACCCTTAAACAGCAACGAAGTCTCACAAGGCCCCAAACCCGACACCCACATAAAATGCTACAAAAACTTGGATTGCAACCCACTAATCCGGGCAGGAAGCATTTAGGGTTTTACCCTAAACCCGAAAATAGGAAATCCTCAAGCCTAACAGCCCTAAAAACCCCAAAAGCCCTACAGGAAACCCCAGAATCCCTACAAAAGGAGCCCTCAAAGGATCACCAAAAAAGCCCTCCCTTCAAGCACCCCCTTAGAGGAGCCCTTAAAGGAACCTTTCAAACCAACCCTTCAAGGACCCCTTAAAGCAACCCGCTGAGGTGGAACTCCGCGGTCACGGGGGCGCCTTGTCTGAGGACCTGGCCACCCGCTCGAAGGCCATTGCGGAAGGCCTGGAGGGGGGGCTTCTTTGTGGGTGCAAAAAATGGGGTTCAGGATTTAGGGTTGAGGATAACGGTTCTGTAGTAGGCTTGCCAGGGCTTACTTGGAGGTTCAGGGGTGGTTATAAGTCGGCTTATCAGTCCCTTAGTATGGGTTATAAGTATAGTTATCCTGCTTAGAACCCTACTTATAACTACCCATGAACCTCCAAGTAGAGTTTTGTAATGATGTAGGAACCTGATAACCCCAAAATAGTAGGATTGATATAAAGAAACCTAAAAAAAGGCCCAAGGTTTCTTAATCGGCTTCCTACATTATTTATAGTACCCTGAAAGATCCCTTCTAAGAACCCTTATAGGGCCCTTTAAAGCTTAAAGGAAGCCTTTGTAGTAGGCCTACCCTAAACCCTAAACCCTAAACCCGTAAACTCTAAACCCTAAACCCGTAAACCCTAAACCCCTAAACCCTAAACCCTAAACCGTGGGTTCGGGCTTCCCTTCAAGGCTATCGGCTTTCGGGGTTTCCTGCGCCTCTCAGGGCTCCGAAAGAGCTCCTGTCGGGGCCGCCTTTAAGGGGCTCCTTTTAAGAAATCTCGAGGTTCAGGGCTTTAGGGGTGTAGGGTTTAGGGTTTAGGGTGTAGGGTGTAGGGTTTAGGGTTTAGGGTTAGGGGTACCTCATTTTGGTGTCCTTATAACAAGGATCCTACTATTTCGGGTACTCTATTAGAGTCCCCCCCAGGTTTAGGCTTTAGGGGTGGAGGTTTCAGTGAGTTAGTGTCGGGTTTGGGTTAGTATTTTTTAGGTTGTTTCTTTGGGGCTTATGGCGTTTAGGGTTTTATTCGGTGTGTCTTGGGCGTTAGTCGGGATTTAGGAGCATCGTGGTATTCGGTCCTTAATACAGTAAGGTGCATAGCGTTCGTTGCTGTCTTCTGCTTTTGGGAGTCCGCCGTGTGGGTGTTGGGTCTTTCGTTTCTTTTGCGACTGCACGGTCTAATAACTAGCACTTATGCTCTGAGAGTTTAGGAGCCTTGTCACCGATGTCGTTTACATCTGCTCCAACACTAATAAGGAATACTGTGAAGGCCACTGTGAGTGTTACTATCTATGACTACATGTGTTACATACTGAGGGTTACCATTAGAAGGGTTACTATCTACTGGATCTTTGCTTTCCGGTTCAATTCTTGCAGGCAACTTTCTGCAGCGCGTATCCGTCGAGCATCTGTCTTACTCGTGGAGGCGCGCTGCACATGATGCAGGGCTTCCCATCAAGGATTTTGCGGATTGCATATATGGCTGCTCAGGGATACTGGTGAGTGTGTTTCTAGGACGTGGTTATGTACAGGGATGTCAGTACCCTGCTGTCTCAGCCGATAAGAGAATGTAGAGTTTGCTGGATTTCAACATATTCTGGCAAGTCAACTGATTATATGAGAGGGAGCTAATCGAGATTTGAATATTTACCAGTATTGTTCCTGAGGTTCCCTTATTATAGCTATACTATACTATACTATACTATGCAGATGCTCAACGAGCATACCTGGCTAGTGTTGGGCAGAGCGTGCTTGGAACATACCAGGCTAGTGCTGTGGACGGAGATCCAGCACCTTGCATACCAAGGTCGAACAGTTCACTGCACACTGAGGCCTTTTTAGCATCGAGAAACAGACCGCGCCTTGGAAATCAGTAGGTTAAGAGCCTTGGCGCTCGTAGCGGGCCATGGCGGCAAGAGACATTGAGCAGGGGCAGTCTCCCCCACATCCTGCGGGTGATACGCCAGTACATATCGAAGATCAGAGTGTAGAAGGGCAAGAGCTCCAGCTGCAGCATGCTGAAGGGGTACCTGTAACATTTGGACCTCCCGCGATGGTTGCAGAAGGGACGTATGGTGTAGAGCCAGTCCCAAGCCAGCCTTGTGCATTTTGGTCGGACACTGCTAAGCTTGAGCATGCATTGCGTACATATAGACCGGCTCACTTGGATGAGGATGCCAGGAGACAGGCA
>BGNK01000899.1:31561-74574 GCA_003297005.1 Symbiodinium sp. clade A Y106
GGTAGAACTGCACTTGATGCCAAAGTAGATGACCAACTTGGGGCTACAGCTAGTAAGGGTCCTAATGAGGGTCGTGAGGCTAGGGATGTATCGGGTGTTAGTGCAGAGCGCGCGGTGACGAGAGGTAGTGATAGACTGAGCCAAACTTTGGTTGCCCAAGCTCCTACCACAACGCCTGGAGGTGCTACAGGGTGTCAGTATTTCTACATAGGAGACTCGCTCCCGCCTTCAAGGGAGGAAGGTCATGCGACCCCGATGCCTGTCAAGGTTCATGAACAGCCGCGTTTGACTGAGAGTGATCTTTTGTGTCGGATTCTGGGTATGCCTGATGACGAAATGAGGGTCGTTAAGCGCCGTATTGAATCTCAGAGTAAGTCAGATGTGGACCGGATGTTTTTGTGGAGGGAGTATNTATTTTCTGCAAAAGGATAAACTAGGCAACAATTCCGGTTATGGGATGTCGGAGGCCGGTGTAGGACAAAGCTCGTTCGAAACGCCGACCCTTGCGGGTGGAGGTTTGCCGAGTGTGCATCGTCATGAGTCGGACATGTCAGGGAATTGAGTCATCAGGGAGAAAAGAGGGGGAGGTTTGACCACGAAGGGCTGTCTGCGAACTTTCGGGGGGTAGCTTCTGGTACTCCGCAGTGTCATTCGAGTTCGATTGGTTCTGTGACGGCGCGACCTGAGCATGGACTGATGGCAGAATCCTTGGTGGGGTTCCCGGGATTTGGGAGTGGGGGAGTTGTGGAAAGGGCTGGTGCGCTGGGGTGCAATGATTTCTCTCTGACCGCTGCCCAAGGGCCGATGGCCGAATTGCAAGTGCCTGTGTCCATGAGNAGCATGACAGTCACATGAGGGCATATGCGCATGACAGTCACATGAGGGCATGTGCACATGACAGTCACATGTCACATGCATGTAGGCCTAATTCCATAATTACCGCTACTACTACTACTACTCCTTTGCTTCTGTCTGATGCTGCGCCTCGAAATCCTTTTGATCCTCTTCCTCAGGGCTGCATGGGAATCTGGGAACAAGGATCGCGGGCATCTAGAACGGGTNCTACTACTACTACTCCTTTGCTTCTGTCTGATGCTGCGCCTCGAAATCCTTTTGATCCTCTTCCTCAGGGCTGCATGGGAATCTGGGAACAAGGATCGCGGGCATCTAGAACGGGTGCTACTAACGAGGTCCAGGCTAGACCACAGGTTTCTGTTGATCCACAACAAGGTATGTTGAGGCCTGCAAGGGGCCCTGAAGATCTGGGTGGTGACTGTGGGCAGGGCCCTGTGGCTGTAGGGAGGCCGGAGGACCAACAACAAAGGGGATTGTACAACCCGGGGGATAAAACGTTTTGGGATCTTCCGAAATTGTCAGACTTGGATCCGAATCAAGCTCCGTTGCAAGCGGGGGACTGGGTTGCAACCATCACTCCGATGATGGCCGACTTGTCACCGAACAGTGGCGAGTACTGGCATGCCATATTGCGTGAANCAGACTTGGATCCGAATCAAGCTCCGTTGCAAGCGGGGGACTGGGTTGCAACCATCACTCCGATGATGGCCGACTTGTCACCGAACAGTGGCGAGTACTGGCATGCCATATTGCGTGAAGCTTCACAACTTTATCAACAGTGGCAGGTTGCTGATCCCCTTACGCGTGCAAGGGTTGTCGCTCGTATTCCTGCGTACTTGCAAGATGCGCGCTTCTCGAGGCTTGAGAATCGGGCCCTTGCCATGTTGTTGAAAAGCCTTCCGGAACTGCTTCGTGAAGAAGTTATCGCTTCGAGAAACATGAGCACCATCAATGTCATTTTTAAGGTGTACTGTTTGTATCAACCAGGAGGGTTGAAGGAACGCGGGATGCTCCTTTCTTATCTCACCAATCCGGGACAGGCTACTACTTCGTCAGATGCCGTGTCACGTCTGCGCAAATGGTTTCGGTGGTTCGATCGTACAGTGCAAATGGGTGCTACGTTGCCCGATGTGAGTTTGTTGACGCATGGCTTAGATCAGATGTGTCAGCAACTGCTGACGACTATGCCACATGTCATGTTTAGGATGAACATCGTTAGAACCCAGTGTGCCATTGATCATAACCCCACGTTGCAAGGACTGAGTACCTTTGCTCGTGCTTTGCAAGCTGAGTTGGAAACAGCAGCGATCGGTTTGTGTGAGGAGCCGCAACTTACAAAGAAACAGCGTTTGCAAGCCTTGAGGGCTGAGGGTAAAGGTGCAGGCCAGTCAGGAACAGTCCAAGATCCGCCACCGGCGCCAAAGGCTACGGGGGGAAAAGGGGCTGAGGCTGGGAAGGGCAATCCAAAAGGNCAAGCCTTGAGGGCTGAGGGTAAAGGTGCAGGCCAGTCAGGAACAGTCCAAGATCCGCCACCGGCGCCAAAGGCTACGGGGGGAAAAGGGGCTGAGGCTGGGAAGGGCAATCCAAAAGGGGGGAAGGCGCATAACCCTGCCGACGCAGGGGGGGGGGCTTCCCCGGGTTCTTCAAACGCACATCCTTCATCCAATCAGCCTGCGAGTGCAGTCTCTGCTTCGGGTAGCGGGGGAAAGGGAGTAGCCGCCAGGGGAGTGTGCAGTTTTTATTCCAGGAACAACGGGTGCCGTCTAGGTAACAAGTGTCAGTTCAAGCATGATTTCGCGGTGCTGAGTGATGCTGATAACAGGTGCTTTAATTGTGGCAGTACCAAGCACAAGCGCGCTGAATGTGAGGCCCCCGGAGGGCCTAAACACAAGCCGGACGCGACAAGTGGTCCTCATTCCGTAGCCAGTCCTGTGAACCCAAAGGCATCTGGCGGGGCCCCTGAAGTCCCTAATCCAAAGGCTGCTGCTATGAAACCGGAGGAGATCTTGGCTAATGCTCAGGCTATGCTGCAGGGCCTTCGGCTTTCCTCAGTCACGGCCTCTCAACCGAAGTTGTCGGCCATGAGGGCCGCGAGCTCTACCGATGCTTATGTGCCCAATCCGCCGGTACCTGAGGCTATGGGACTGTTGGATGGGGGAGCTACGAATCCCCTAAGAACTGCTATGATGGATGAGCTTGACCACGCGAGGGTTGTGAATGTAACATTGGCATCGGGAGAGACACGNGTACCTGAGGCTATGGGACTGTTGGATGGGGGAGCTACGAATCCCCTAAGAACTGCTATGATGGATGAGCTTGACCACGCGAGGGTTGTGAATGTAACATTGGCATCGGGAGAGACACGGCTTTGGATGAACAGAACAGGCACTCTGCTTTCTGATGCGGAGGTGGATCCTATAGTGCCTATGGGTTGTTTGGCTAGTGAGCTTAGGTGTAATGTTACCTGGGAGGGCTCGCTATGCAGNCTTTGGATGAACAGAACAGGCACTCTGCTTTCTGATGCGGAGGTGGATCCTATAGTGCCTATGGGTTGTTTGGCTAGTGAGCTTAGGTGTAATGTTACCTGGGAGGGCTCGCTATGCAGAGTATGGCATCCGGACAGGGGGTGGCTGGACATTACCATGATTGACCAGTGTCCGTATGTTGATAGGTCGGTCGCATTAGATCTTATTCAAGAGTTGGAGATTCACAGAGCCGTCAATCTTATTCAAGCGGCGCGGCTGCGANGGCTGGACATTACCATGATTGACCAGTGTCCGTATGTTGATAGGTCGGTCGCATTAGATCTTATTCAAGAGTTGGAGATTCACAGAGCCGTCAATCTTATTCAAGCGGCGCGGCTGCGACTCATAAGCGATCGTCAGCAGTTGGACTTTACAGAGGTTTGGGCCAGTCTAAAGCGCAGTGCTCGCGAAGTTCTTGTGGCAGGGCGCGAGGATGATTGGTTGCGAGATTTTGATTCCGCGTTCTTCGGCGNTCCTTCCTTCTGGATTGCGGGAGATGAGACTCCGTGGAATCGGCGGCTCAGGAGATCTATGGAAAGGTCTCAGGGGGTCTTGGTGCATGTGTGCTCAGGCTTGCAAGACTGGGTGCATCGCCCTAGGAGTGATTATAGAGTGCTTTCGATTGACATTGCGAACGGCCAGGACATTCTGAGCAACGGGGTTTGGAGCTATTTGACTAGACTCGCTAAGTTNGAACGGCCAGGACATTCTGAGCAACGGGGTTTGGAGCTATTTGACTAGACTCGCTAAGTTGGGTTTGATTCGGGGGGTAGTTGGTGGATTGCCAAAACCTTCTGATTGCAGCGGGTCCTATGCTGTCTTGTCGATGAGGGTCCTCGGACTTTGTGCACTAGCGCAAGCTGTTCATGGTGACACTTTCGTCGCATTCACGGCTTCTGACCATGACCTGATGCCACATGCTGCGAATGATGATGCTCATGATCGTGGTGGGCTTTCCAATCCAGAGGAATCTAGGTATGACAGCACAGCCTTTACCGGCTGGCCCATAATGGACAAGCTTAGCCAGATCGCTGGATTCAGGACTGCGGAGTGTGATCAGGGCTTCTTTGGAACCACTCAATCCAAACCTGTAGGTATTCTCACAACATCGNTTACCGGCTGGCCCATAATGGACAAGCTTAGCCAGATCGCTGGATTCAGGACTGCGGAGTGTGATCAGGGCTTCTTTGGAACCACTCAATCCAAACCTGTAGGTATTCTCACAACATCGTGGGACTTGTATGTTTTGTTGCATCGTCGTGTTCTGTTGAATCGGCATGATGATCGGTGGGCCCCTGGCCTGGTCTTGGCGGTTCTNCAATCCAAACCTGTAGGTATTCTCACAACATCGTGGGACTTGTATGTTTTGTTGCATCGTCGTGTTCTGTTGAATCGGCATGATGATCGGTGGGCCCCTGGCCTGGTCTTGGCGGTTCTGAAGGCATGGGACATCTGGATCACAGATAAGGCCGAGGACAGGCGTAGGCGTGCATATGAGCAGAGTACTTACATCACTGAAGCGTCGCGCGGGGCACATGATTCATTGCTTGAGGTGCGGAAGTGGCTAGTTGAGGATCGCGGGGAGTTTCCGGAACAGGTTATCCCAAGGATAAGACCACTACGTCGAAGACCAGGGCAATATCGGCCTCCTGCAATGAGGCTGCATGTGCACAGATTGTCGGCGATTCGTTTGAGTGATGCTGAGTTAGAGTACAAGAAACATGTTGAGAGAGGTCATTTTCCGTATCGCGCTGATTGTCGGGAGTGCCTACGGGGGGCGGGGAAGAGGAGACCTCATCGTAGCCGGGGTCCCACAGTGGATTCTTTCAGCTTGGCTGCCGATCTGGGAGGGCCGTACGTTGCCGGATTGTCGGAGCTCTCGCCTTTGAAGTGCATGCCGAAGCCAAGGTATCTGTTTGTTGCTTGCTACTCTTTTCCGATAAATGAAGAGACTCAGGAGTTTCTGTGGGAGAGTGGTAAGCCGTCGGAGGCTACCGGGATTCAAGATGAAGCGGACCCCCAAAATGCGCAACCGTATAGCCCAGCTGGTCAGATAGATGGTGTAGCTAGGCCGTCGGATGGCGCGATTCCGGAGGACTGTATGGAGTACGAACCATCAGATTATGAGGTAGATCCTGAATCGGGGAAGCCAGGTGGGATACCGGTAGGAGTCACAGACGATGAAGGTGTGCCTGAGTGTGATCCTGAATCGGGGAGGCCAGGCAGGATGCCCGTGGAAATCACGGACGATGAAGGGGTGCCCGAGGATGATGATGCAGGGTTCATAGATAAAGAGGCGGTTGATGCGGTTCCCAAGGTGTGCCGAGTTTGCCAAGAAGAGGCAGATGAAAATACTAGGTATTGGAAGCAGTGCTATGCTACGAAAGTAGATGGAATTAGCATGNTGTGCCGAGTTTGCCAAGAAGAGGCAGATGAAAATACTAGGTATTGGAAGCAGTGCTATGCTACGAAAGTAGATGGAATTAGCATGCGGCGCCTTGTATTTGTTGAAACGCTTCCGAGGCGTACCAAGGAGGAGGTTTCAGCAGCATTATCCCGAACTCTGACGAAGTTACAGCAGTGGCATTTCCCAGTGTTGCGATTGCACACGGATAGGGGAGGAGAGTGGATGAATAGGATGGTGCGGGATGTAGCTGACAGCCATGACCTTGTTCATACTTGTACGGAGGGGCATGATCCTTCAAGCAATGGACGAGCAGAATCGGCCGTAGGGTTGATTAAGGCTGCTATTCGTTCTCGTCTTTCCACTCCTCCAGGGTTTGGCTCCTCTTATTGGTCGCTNACGGAGGGGCATGATCCTTCAAGCAATGGACGAGCAGAATCGGCCGTAGGGTTGATTAAGGCTGCTATTCGTTCTCGTCTTTCCACTCCTCCAGGGTTTGGCTCCTCTTATTGGTCGCTTGCTGCGCTGGATGCCGGAGAGGGCCTCTTGCGCTCAGAGCTTGCCAAATTTGACACATCAGTCAGATCCTTGATTCCTTGGGCCACGCAGGTGTGTGTACGCGAGAAGAAGAATGAAGAGAATCATTGGTCCAGTCGGTTTGTCAACGGTTTCATTGTGGGTCCTTCCAGCTACACCCCTAAGGGGTACACTATTGCTTTGGAGCCTCTTGACGATCCGAAATTGCTGGTATCTACAACTATTCGGTTGAATCGGCCGTTTAATGCGCTTCCAATCACGCTTCCAGGCGAGGTTTGGCGNAAGGGGTACACTATTGCTTTGGAGCCTCTTGACGATCCGAAATTGCTGGTATCTACAACTATTCGGTTGAATCGGCCGTTTAATGCGCTTCCAATCACGCTTCCAGGCGAGGTTTGGCGTGTCGATCCTGATCGCAGGTTGCGGGGCAAGACAAGCATGATAACCCCGGGAGACAGGGATGCCGCTTTGGAAGACTTGGTTGTGGTTGGGGGAGAGGTTGCACGAGTGTCGGAGCCCGAGCGCGGGCAGCTATGTGAAGCACCTTGTGTGGCGGGGGTTGAACCGGTGGCGGATGTCGCTAGTGATGGAGACTTGTTTCCAGAGCTGTTTGCACCCTTGGCATTGCGCAGAATCCGGGGAGGAGGCCAGGGTTTGGCTCTTGACGTGTCTGAGGAGTTAGCTCAAACCATGTTGGAAAAGCATCAGTTGGACACGCTTGAGGTTGCAAGTCTGGTGTACGCGTCTTTGTGCAGTGTTGCCAAGAAGGGTAGCCGAAATATTGATGCGGATGTGCTGGGCGGCGATCAATCATGGGTCATTTCATTTGGGGCTTTCTGCCGAGGATCGCAGGTTGGCCNGTTGCCAAGAAGGGTAGCCGAAATATTGATGCGGATGTGCTGGGCGGCGATCAATCATGGGTCATTTCATTTGGGGCTTTCTGCCGAGGATCGCAGGTTGGCCTTATTACCGCTACCAAAGTGCGTCCCATGTTGCTTAGGCTGTTAAATCGCTTTGTTTCCAGTTTCGATGCCGCGCATGAGTATACAGCTTTACGGATTTCATTCAATGCAGTGGCTGACTTTCATCGAGATGTTCATAACCAGCACGGTTACAGAAACATGATTGTATGTCTTTCGGAGTTCGCTGGGGGCAGAGTCATTACACCGGATGGGCCGTTGGAGTACAGCGGTGGCAAGGCATACATCGATCCGCTTGTTCCACATGGTGTGGAGCCATCTGTAGGGCCTCGGTTGGTTGTCGTTGCGTACACTCCAGGCTTTGCTGCCGAGCTTTCCGTTTTGGACATTCACATTTTGTTGTCCTTAAGCTTTAATGTTCCTGTTCCTTACCGCCCCATCCCATTGGAGCTGAAGCCTTCTGTCAGGGCCGTGCAAGCTAGGGTCCAGGATGAGGCGCAATGTGGGGGAGTCCGCGATACAGGTGATGCTTTACAGCACCCGTGTGCGGCGGTGGAGCCAGGACAGGAGCTAGGAGAGGACAGTACTCGTTACTTTGTGTGTGCCGTATCAGCAAATCTAGGGCAACCCGATCGGACATCGGGGGGGAGTCTTGAGGTTGACATTGAACGCGGTGATCGTCACGACATGCTAGACTATTACGCTGGATATCGTGGTGTGTGTGACTCATTCCGAACTTACCGATGTGATTATCAGTCGCAAAATGCCATGTCAGTACTTGGGTGGATGGCCCAGTATGAAAACATGAGGGTGGAACCTACAAGTAGGATGATTAAGGTAGTCCGGCTTAGGAAGTTGGCTGAGGCTATTGANCAGTCGCAAAATGCCATGTCAGTACTTGGGTGGATGGCCCAGTATGAAAACATGAGGGTGGAACCTACAAGTAGGATGATTAAGGTAGTCCGGCTTAGGAAGTTGGCTGAGGCTATTGATCCCGATTTGGATGTCACCACTAGGACTCTCATGCAGTTGCAGGTTGAGGCTGCGCTTGAAGAGCTGGGAACAAATGATTCACCCATCATTGGGGAACCTGCTCCGGATGTCTTGTTGCAAACTCAACAGGTTTCATTAGCGGAAGTGCGGCAAGACCTGAGTGCATGGAAGGATGCAATCGCGGAGGAACTTACTGCTTTGATCACCATACATCAGGCTGTCCNGGATGTCTTGTTGCAAACTCAACAGGTTTCATTAGCGGAAGTGCGGCAAGACCTGAGTGCATGGAAGGATGCAATCGCGGAGGAACTTACTGCTTTGATCACCATACATCAGGCTGTCCGTTTGATTACGAAGACGGAGTTGCAGGAACTAGAGGCTAGCGGTGTAAGGGTCCAGGTAGTGCCGGGGAAGCTAGTATTCTCCATCAAGGCTCCGGATAGGCGTAAACGAGCGCGCTTGGTGGCTTGTGGGAACTATCTTCCTGATGCCCAATCCTCGCATACAGGCCTCATCAACCCGGCATCTTCAAGTTCATCAGGTCCTTCTTCCACTGCTGCCAAGGCAGAAAGTCGAAGAGAAATCTATGCAAGTGGCCTAGAGGCTGAAAGCCTGAGGTTACAATTGAGATGGGCTGCAGGCTCTAAGTGGGACGGAGTAGTGATTGACGTGAAAACGGCATTTCTGTTGGCGCCAGCTCGACGACGCGACGGCTCGAAGATTGCTGTTGCAGTACCCCGTCTGATAGTAGATGCAGGACTGTTGGATCCCCAAACCTATCTTCTGGTAGATCGGGCACTTTACGGACTCGTTGAATCTCCAGCGGATTGGTCGGTGTATCGGGATGGTACACTGGCTGAATGGTCGTGGACTGGGCCCGGACAGAGTTTGCGCAAACTACGACGAGCTGAGGCCGATCCCTCTATTTGGTTTGTGCTAGAAGCTCTTGAGGGTAAGAGTGGGNCTGGCTGAATGGTCGTGGACTGGGCCCGGACAGAGTTTGCGCAAACTACGACGAGCTGAGGCCGATCCCTCTATTTGGTTTGTGCTAGAAGCTCTTGAGGGTAAGAGTGGGTGTATCGAGTTTCGAGACGAATGGGGAGAAATACTAGCCATCTTGGGAGTGTACGTCGATGATCTTCTCTTGACTGGGGCAACGGACGAACTTTCTTTTATGATAGCTGCGTTTGGTGGCCTCTGGAAAACCAGCGAGCCGAACTGGCTGAAGGATGGTTTGCGCTTCTGTGGCATTGAGGTTGAGCGNTTGACTGGGGCAACGGACGAACTTTCTTTTATGATAGCTGCGTTTGGTGGCCTCTGGAAAACCAGCGAGCCGAACTGGCTGAAGGATGGTTTGCGCTTCTGTGGCATTGAGGTTGAGCGGGGAAGTGATGGAGCGTATCACTTACATCAGACCTCGTACTTGAGTGATCTGGTATCTCGGTATGCATTGCCTGTCGAGTCTTCTCTTCCGGACNGGAAGTGATGGAGCGTATCACTTACATCAGACCTCGTACTTGAGTGATCTGGTATCTCGGTATGCATTGCCTGTCGAGTCTTCTCTTCCGGACTTTAAGACCGGTTACGAGGAGGAAGAGACGTTGAGTATTCCTCTTCTGCGTCGTGCGCAGAAACTAGTCGGTGAGCTGCTCTGGCTATCGGGTAAAACACGTTTAGACGNTCTTCCGGACTTTAAGACCGGTTACGAGGAGGAAGAGACGTTGAGTATTCCTCTTCTGCGTCGTGCGCAGAAACTAGTCGGTGAGCTGCTCTGGCTATCGGGTAAAACACGTTTAGACGTGTCATACACCGTGAGCAAGCTTGGCCAATACTGCTCAAAGTGTCCTTCTTCGGTATACAGGGACGGCTTAAGGACGCTGGCATATCTGGCGAGGACCTCCCATCTACAACTCCGGTATGGCTCCTTTGATGAACCTTGGCGCGGCCAGGAGCCGCTAAGATATGCACGGAGTCGGTGTACGGTTGAGGGATGGTCGGACGCAAGCTTTGGTCAGGATGACGGTGGCCGAAGCCATACAGGTATTCTGTTGGTGATTGCAGGTGGTGCGGTGAGCTGGCATAGCAGCCGGCAGACGCTGACGGCACTGTCTACGGCGGAAAGCGAGATCATCGCTGCCGTTGACAACATGGTTTTGGCGAGAGCATTGACTCCCCTCTGGGCGGAGATGTGTCGGCAAGATCTGCGGTGGAGTCAGNGTTGACAACATGGTTTTGGCGAGAGCATTGACTCCCCTCTGGGCGGAGATGTGTCGGCAAGATCTGCGGTGGAGTCAGTGCATCGACAATTCTGCATGCATCCAGCTGCTTATCATTCCGGGTGGAGCCTGGCGCACTCGCCACCTCAGGTTACGTGCAAGACACTTCCATGAGGCCATATCGGACGAAGCATTGGTGATTCAGCACCTGCCGGGCGCTGAGATGCTTGCTGATTGCCTCACGAAGGCAATGCCGGAATCCCGGTTGTTCTTTCTTCTTGACTTGATAGGATACGTATGGAGTGGGAGCGCGGATGCGTCACATGATGAAGCAACCCATGTGCAGCATGAGTCTAGTTGTGATTATGCCACGCCGGCCACCGCTGACCCTAGGCTTGCCATGTTGATAGCNTACGTATGGAGTGGGAGCGCGGATGCGTCACATGATGAAGCAACCCATGTGCAGCATGAGTCTAGTTGTGATTATGCCACGCCGGCCACCGCTGACCCTAGGCTTGCCATGTTGATAGCTGCACTGGCTATCGCTAATCAGGTGGTGCAGGTCCAAGGCGCTAGGGCCCAGGATGATGGCAATGATGATTCCTTTTGGGCTTTTTCGGAGTCTGATGTCCTGCTCGCCGTTGCTCTGATTGTTGTGTGGGAAGTGTCCAAGTTCATGGCGCTGCAAGGCATTAAGGGCGGAGCTTGGGTCGTTGGTTGGTTCCGGGCTAGGTTGTGTCCACGTAGGAGCCTCGCTGGCAGTTATCAGCCCAATGTACAGATGGTCGCAACAGGACAGCATCAGGTGCAGTCCTACCGGAGTGCGGCGTCGCGGCGCACGGAACAAGAGAGGCTGTATGGAAGGCGACTCTTCGGATGTAGCTTTGGTTGGGCGGATGGTTGGGTTGAACCCGGACCTTCCGATCGGTGGTGCTATGATGAAGCGAACCACGTGTTGGTCCGTTTCCACAGCACTTCGAGATCACAGCTGTTTCACGCACCAGCAGAGATAGTCAAGCGCTTTCCGTATGTGCATCTTACAGGTCGTCGCAAGACCTGGTATCTTTTCGACGGGCATGAGCCTGACTACATACTTGACGCTACTGAGTGTGGGGCTCGTAAGTTGTCTCATCTCTGGACGGGACGCACGGAGTTTGAAGTTGTGCGAAGGTGACCGTGAACTCGTGAAANTACTTGACGCTACTGAGTGTGGGGCTCGTAAGTTGTCTCATCTCTGGACGGGACGCACGGAGTTTGAAGTTGTGCGAAGGTGACCGTGAACTCGTGAAAGGCCTTGAGTCTCTATAGCCATAGTGTATGTGCAGGAACTTAAGTGCTCCTGTATAGATCCGCTGGCTACTTTAGGTGAAAATTACGATTACTGTGTCTGGAGAACTTCGGAACGGCGAGGGAGGGTGATCCGTAGGATCCGTATTTCTTCGTAGCTCCCATATGCCCAGTAATTGTGAACTAGCTTACCCGTTTTTAAATCCCAGCATAGCTGGGAGGGGAGTGCAGATGCTCAACGAGCATACCTGGCTAGTGTTGGGCGGAGCGTGCTTGGAACATTGGTCCGATCACGACACCTGCCTCTAGGTCGTGCTTGCATACCAAGGTCGAACAGTTCACTGCACACTGAGGCCTTTTTAGCATCGAGAAACAGACCGCGCCTTGGAAATCAGTATACTCTAGTATAGCATTAATGCAGCATGGTGTAGGATAATGCACAGGTGCATGGCCCAGTGTACTACTTTAGGAGGCTATAGTAGAGCATAGCATGATATAGCAAGTTGCACCAGCGAAAGTCAAGAGTCTAGTGTACTATTCTGCCGTCAGTTCCAGTTCATTCTATAAGGCACGAGCATAGGTCATAGAAAGAGCGATGTACGTTCATGAATCGAAGAACCTGGTACCATGCACGTCCATATCCACTTACAAGGCTCGGGGTCGACAACACAGGGTATCTGCTCACAGTACTCTCGGTGCCAAAGTGGCGCGGTATATCGCAGGTACGAATTGAGGCTGTGCTTTCTTTGGTAGTGTGCGTTATGTCTACGTATACGATGAACAAAATCATGAGTTCGACTTTCCATTAGACTAACAGACTAATCTTCTTTCAGTGGACAGATCGCAGGGCGTTCATTTTCTTATATCGGCTATGCGTATGATGTATTACAGTATATATGTCAATATAGGTTATTAAAGCGTAGTATAGTACAATGTATGAAAGATAAGCACTGGTATAGCAAGGTACAGTGTAGTACCGTTCAGTACAGGAAACACTCCAATTTAGTACACTCGGGCATAGATGACGATTATCAAATATTGTATAGTGCAGTGTCGATTACTATACAATGCCATCCAATATCGTGTAATACAGCATAGCACAAAGGGGCTAGGTATATTGTAGTGTAACTTACTACATTCAAACATAGCCTAGTCTAGCACCAACGCAATATAGCATAATGTTGGATAGTACAGTGTTGCATAGTTTCGCAATGGTGTAAACAAAAGTTTGTCTACTATAGTATAACAGCGACATACCTATAGTCTGGTATGGTAGAGTAGTCTATAGTATACAAACTTTGGGAGCCCTATGATCCTGAGCTCTCCAGCATTAAGATCAACAGTTGTGGAAGTATGGAAAGCCCAGTGGAGTTCCACATCTCCACATTTGCTCAGCACATGTGGACATGTGGAATTCCATTGAGTTTTCCCTGACGTGCGAGACAGACACAATGTTGGGCCCCCCTAGATCCAGGATCCAAGATTGCAGAACAAAGTTTCTTTCATCCGCTCCGAGGGCCGCGCGCCCAGATTTAAAGATTAAATAACTTAAATCTTTACATCTGGGCCCCCCGGATCCAAGATGGATCCAAGAAACTTTTTCTGCAAGCTTGGATCTTGGATCTGGGGAGGGCCAGATTTAAAGATTCAAAAATCTCATATACTTGAACCTGGACCCCCTCTGGATCCAAGATCCAAGATTGCAGAAAAAAGTTTGTTGGATCCGCTCCGAGGGCCGCACGCCCAGATTTAAGGATTTACAAAACTTAAATCTGGACCCCCCGGATCCAAGACGGATCCAAGAAACTTTTTCTCGGCAATCTCGGATCTTGGATCCAGAGGGGGTCCAGATTCAAGTATTTAACTTGTTTTAAACACAACCCGTAAACAACAAACAAACGTCCACGGCGTCCCCTTCTGAAACCTTAATATGTCTGCACATAAATGTAAACAAAAAAATATGTATATATATAGGTACATGCAAACACATAAATATATGTCGGTAGATACGTACATATATGTAGATATGTATAAAGGTATGCATGCATGCATGCATGCATGCATGCATGCATGCATGCATGCATGCATGTGTATATGTATGTATGTATGTACGTATGTACGTACGTACGTACGTATGTATGTGTGTGTATGTGTGTGTATGTTGTATGTATTTATGTATGTGTGACGTGTGTGTATGTGTGTGTGTGTATGTGTGTATGTGTGTATGTGTGTATGTGTGTATGTGTGTATGTGTGTGTGTATGTTTGTGTATGTGTGCATGTGTGCATGTGTTTGTAAAGCAAAAATATTACGACAAACAGTACATATTGTAAATACATAAATAGAATATGTATACATATACATACATGTTCATGTAGGTATAGAGAAAGATAAAGCTTTGCCTCAGAACGTCACCGTGGCACCACCGGGGCCGAGGGAAGTGCGCCTGAAGGTGCACGAACCCTTTTGGGAAAGGGAGGACAAACCGTTGCAGGTTCACCTTCAAGTTTAAGTTTCAAGAGCTGAAGTGATGATGCTGAGATGCGAACTTGCCAGTGGGCTTTGTTGCGGTTTGTCATGCGTCACATATTAACAGAGGTATTTACTATGCCTGTGCCACTGGTACATGGGTTGTGGAACCTGCAGCTCTTTTTTTCGGAGAGGTGGGATTCTGTTTTCGGCTCGCAGGGCGCCAGAAGCCACTTCTAGACCGCAAGCCCTTTGTTTTCCTGCCAAAGAGTCTTGAATCCATGCGCATCAGCTCCTTGGCTTGCACCTCAGGTTGCCCCTTTTGTGCTAGGGTAGGCATTGCCCCAATGCCCACATATTTTCGAGAGCTGGGTCGGAGAAGCAAAGCGACAAGAGCGATGTCAAGACAACTGCACATGGTGGTGAATCACGAAATGAGTGCGACCGGTGCAGTAGCAGGTTAGACCTTCCAACTTCCAACCACGATGAAAATCACCATAGCGCGTTCCTTAACTCGCAGGATGCACTCTGCTGTAATCACCAACATCAACACGAATCAAGTTTCGGCAGGGGCCTTCAAACGGAAGTCTCTCACGAGGCAGTAGCAGTAGCAATAGCAGTAGCAGGAGCAGGTTGCTGATCCCCAGCTCATGTAGGATTTGAGCCTGGGTTCAATAAGTAGCAGTAGCATTAGCAGTCGCAGTAGTAGTAGTAGTAGCAGCAGCAATAGTAGTCGTAGTCGTCGTTGTAGTAGTAGTGGTAGTATAGTAGTAGTAGTAGTCGTCGTCGTAGTAGTAGTAGTAGTAGTAGTAGTAGTAGTAGTAGTAGTAGTAGTATTAGCGGTACTAGTACTAGTACTCGTACTCGTACTCGTAGTACTAGTACCAGTAGCTCTGCGGTCCAGACCTGGAAGCTTCTGAGTGCAAAGCCTACACCAGCCTTGACATCCGAGCTTCTTTCTCGCTGCGATGTCCGAGGGCTGCTTGCAGCAGCGGCCATCTTGGGCTCTGCCAGCGCTTCGTCCCCCGAGCAGCCGCAAACGGCGGAGCCTCCAACCAACAGTGAGGCGGCCGCCGAGGTGCAGCGTGTTGGAAGGGGGGGGGCAGAGGTCGAGAATGAAACGCCCAGGCATAGCCATGAAACTTGCCAGCGTAGTTGAAAGTGTTCATGAGGCGCCGTCATGGTGATCCCCTCAAAAAAAGTGTCACTCCTTGTCATAGTGGTGCGTGCAGTCTTGGTGGTCTTTCACTTCATCGTGGCGGTCGTCGCCGTCACCCTTGCAATCAGCGTCGTCGTCATCCTTTGTATAGTCTGGGTCGTCGACATGACCCAGAGTTATCAGTGATCGTCATCATCATCATCATCATCCTCTTCCTCATCGTCATCTTAATCGTCATCACCATCATCTTCATCACTACCATCAACATGAGCAGCAGCATCATCGGCATCCAGCACGTCGGGTCATGCGGATTCAGGGATCTACGCCAGCTCTTCTCGTGTTGGTGGTTGATCACAGAAAGGATAAACCTCGAAGCTTTGGCGGGCTCGCGATTTGATTGGGTGTTGTTTTCGAAGTGCGTAGCTGCGAGGCAATGTTATTGTAATCATGGAGGTGGCTACTTTAGCAGCTTTAGCAGTGAATGAGCGGATCCCGTTCATACATTGCAAGTTAAACAGGCTTGAGGTTGTGTGTCTAGGCCAGTCATGTCTATTGACTTCAGATGCAGTAGTCGAAACAGTTTGGTCATTGATCTGCTTTGGCGAAGGAGGGCATCCGGGAAGACATCACAGAAGAGCGAGCAACTCTCTGGGAAAAGATCGAAGGCCTCCGGGACAGGGTTATGGGCGCTTGAGGTCGAAGGCCGACTGATTATCCCGGCACGTAATGGTGAATCGACCGCCTCTCCAAGTCGTCTCCAGTTCTTTCGTGATGCCCCGCAGGTTTCTTTGGATCTATGCGGAAATATGTCCACGTCAGTGTGAAGCGCGGGAACGACTACGGTTTGCAGGACCACTTCTGTGTCGACAAGGAGCCTCCCCTCGCTGACAGCAGCAAAGGCCTTTAACGCCCAAACGAGGTCCTTCAGTTTGTGCTGGGCTGAGCTTTCCCACCGCAAGGAGCTTTGGAATGATGACACCGTGGTGTCCTGCGACTGCTGCCTGCAGCCAAGACACAGGGTCTCTGCGCCAGAAGGAATCAGGAGAGCTGTGTACAGCATCGCAGCTAAGTCATCGATGCTGTTTGCAGAACGGCATCGGCCGACTTTATGCAGAGTGGTCGGTTGATAAGCCGACCCGGCACGAAACCAGAGCAACAGCTTCAGAAGACACATCCACACGATCGGCAGTACTGACAGCCAGAAGAATGATTGTACCAACGGGATAAATCATGACAGTCTGGTGGGAGGCTTATGAACAGCCCTCCAGAACAACAACCATGCCCAGTCTAGCATCGACATGATGACGACAAGCTCGAAGCAAGTCAAACTTCGGAAAGGGACCGCGTTATTGTCAGTAACACCGGCAACTACTGAATAGCACCCAGCAATCCATCACAGCCACTACTAGCACCATCTTCATCGCCATGAGTAGGCTCATTGTGGCGAGCGGCATCGCCAACTTTATCATCATCAGCACCATTGCCACTGCCATTATCATCTCCATCATCTTCATCCTCATCATCACCGCTGTCACCATCACCCACCGTCTTCAGGACCGCAACAATACTGTTTATCAGTGCCTCCAGCTTCAGGTTGCTTTTGAGATTGCCGCTGACTGAGGCATGGACCACTTGATCGGCGACCCACTTTCCCAATCAGCCCTCGTGTACAAGAGCTCAAAGGACGATGTCAAGAGAAAACAGACACCTGGAGCTGCACATGTTGCGAGCCAACTTGGTAGCAATGATCTGCATGGAACGGGAACGAGGGCGATACTCAACAGTGTCTGTCAATGCAGACCCTTCCTCCTGTAGCCTTTGAGCCTGCAGTGTGAATCAGGAGGAGGCGCCTGCGTTCGAACGCGCTTTGGATAGCAGTTATCCGAGCGAGAGCACCGAAAAGCGAGATCTAAGGTTCTGGACTGAAGCTAGCTGCCCGAGGATAGTGTTGGAGCTTTAATAACTGGGCCTACACATCAATACGCAAAGCCCTAAGTTGACTCACCGCGTGACCTCCTCGCAAACTCTTCTCACATCATCAGCTGGCTAGTGCCTCAGGACGTGAGCGCCCCGCTCTACTGAATTTAGTCGTGCATGCGGTCATGAACTGAAGTAGTCTAATACTGTCATGTTCTCGTGTCAATTATGGCTGTGTTGCTACTCTGCTGCTTTCCTGTATTGCCCATGTCCAAACACGAAGCATGTTGTCGAGGCTATGCAGATGGCAGCACTCGACAGGTGCCAGCAGAAACAGCACCTGCAGAGAGGGATGAGGATGAGCTCAGCGGATGCAATCACTGCGCTCAAAAAAGATGTCCACCCACAATTACATGCCTGATAATGATAATTGACTGGCCACTGAAGCCACCTCTACCATATGGGAGTGAGAGGAGTGCGAATAGGTGAGTCGAGAATTTAATCGCCAAAGGCATGTGGGCAATGAAGCACCGAATGGCCGTACGATGCGGTCTTGATAAAATCCTACCCGAATCACTCTGAAGTCATATCCCGGACCAGCCTTCAGCTTCAAACCTACGCTGGTTGCAGGTCGGCATGGTCAATGTTTGGAGCCTTGGAGGCCTGCGGTGCGAAAGACTTCTGGGAAGTTCCGCTTCTTGGTAGCCTTGCGGCAGATGTCTAGAGTCTAGGCTTTGCAGCTTGCATCATGCTGATGGACATGTGCTCGCAGCAGACTCCTTGGCCCAAAGCGTAGACTTGTACTGGCGTTCTCAGCTTGAACCATCTCGCGGTGGCCGAAGCCATGGCGTTGCCAGCTTCGGAAACCTACACCATGCCAGCTATGCAAACCTATGCGGCTGAGCCGGCCTTCACTATGCCGGCCGAAGCCATGTCATCCGAAATGGCGGCTTATAGTGGTTACGCAGTGCAAACTATGCCCGCCTCGCAAGTTTACACTATGCCTGCTTCGCAAATGTACACTATGCCGGCTGCGCAAACGTACACTCTGCCCTCTGCGCAAGTTATGAGTGGCCTGGACCACGCCAAGGGCAAGTGGTTTGCACCAGGCGAGGCGCTTCCCCCCGGCTTCGTGGTGACCGCCCACCCGGAGGGCCACACAGCACCCCAGGAAGCTTGACTTAATGGTAGGGGTCCTGATGACGACGATACGGCTTGCAGGCTTCTTCTGTTCTGAGAATAATGAACAACCAAAGCACTGCTGAAAGAAAACTATACAACCGCACAGATCGTGTTGTTTTCGTGGCAACATGCCAAAGCTGGAAGCATCAAGCTGCAGGCAACCCACGACATGACGGACATGGCTCGCGAGAGCTTTGTCATGACCGGCGCCGCCGTCAGCTCTGCCTTGCCCAAGGCCGCCGCCCCGACGAAGAAGAGCAAGAAGGGCAAGAAGAAGAAGTCCAGTGGCTGCTGCTGAGATCAGAAAGACGTGATGGCAGGCATTTTTGTGCACTGCGTGGCTGAGGAAGTCGCCAGTTGCCGCCAGTTGCCATGACACCAGTGCTTCACCCGTGTCATAATACCTTTCGGCGCAGGCTAATGTGTCTCAAGTTTCACGGATTGTTTGCTTCCAGCATAAGTACAAAATGACGTGTTCTGACTCTGACCTCGGGTGAGTCCAGGGCAGAGTCGGAAATCTTTACCGCAACGAACCATCGAAATGTGCTGAGTGATGCCTGTTCATCTGCAGGCCGCATCCCGGCGGTGCTTTGCGACCGCGGACGCTTGGTCTGCTAGGGCCCAAGGGCTGTGCAGCCTCGTGCTTCTGAGAGCAGAAAGCAGCATGAGTGGAACTGGTTACACATCTCATGTCGCAATTTAGGCCACTGTGAAGATCCTGTTCGAGGACGGATTTCTTCGCTGTTGGGTGTTGTCCCGCTTACATGCCGCCTCACCGCTGCATAGCCAGAAAGAAACAAGCGTTGACTAGTCCTGGCTGTTGTGTTCCGGTCTTGCCGACCAGCTGGCCCTGGAGGCTGGGCGGAGTTCGAGCCCGCGTGCCGCCGTGGACATCCATGCCAGCCCCCGGAGGCTCCTAAGCCTCGGAGTTGCGAAGTACTGTCCTGGCTTGCGACGGCGCCTGGCAGGAAGTCGTTGAAGGTGTCAGCGTTGGCTACGATTCGTAGGCGCAGGACCTCGGCTGTGACATCGAGTGCCGTGGGATGGACGTTGGGATCTGCCCGGGTCAGGACAGCAGTGTCAACGCCTCCATGCTCGAGATGGATGCTGTTGAGGGTGAGGCGGGCTTCGCACTGGGAAGCGTAAACGGGAACTGTATTTCGACTGCAGACCCACAGGCGCAGCCGCTGACCAGCTGCTCCATCGGCCGCATCCCCCTGGGCAGTGCCTTCTGCGAGGTCTGTGCGGGCGGGGAGGCTGTCCCTTTGGGTCACATATTTGGGAGTGTCACATGTCAGGGGCTGTGCCAGCACGAGTGCATAAATTACTGTAAGTTTTCTTCATGCAGCTCTTGCATCCATCTGAGAATTGCGGCATTCTTCAGGCTGCAGATAATCCACGGACAGGTTATATTGCATGAATTTCTTCCTTCTATCTTCCAGGACTTCACCGTGGACCAGTGTGAGAAAGCGTACTCACGGACGAAGCAGGTGCGGGATTCCGGGATCGGGAAAGTTCAAAAAACTGAGGCCATGCCGGGCCACAAGGCCTCGTAAGCTCTACGGGCAGAGCCAAGAAGGAAGGAAGCCTTGCGGGTGTGTAGTTTACGCCTAAGCCGCCGTCTGGCTGCGAGGCAGATCCAGCGATTAGCTGCGATCATTCGACTTGCCGCAGTTAGGTTCTCATCCAGAAGCTCTGCTTCAGAGTTAGGCTAGCCCCTTAGCCGTTAGCCCGTGCCTGCACTGTCAGACATCGGTCTCCCTTCTGCGAGCGTTTAGGCACCAGAATCAACAGCTTTCATCTTGACAATCCGATAGCCCCGTAGTCAAGATTAGAGCCGCTGGGAGGGCATCCATCATCTCTGTGCCGTCGACCCGAAGACCTTCAGACACTGTGGGGCCACCTTGATCTCCGAGGACTCATGGCAAACTTTGGCAAACTTGCACAGGTCGTCGGAGTCGTCGTCAGAAGCATCCGTGGTTCATGATGTCAATCGCCTTCATTACCACTCTCACCGCCATCTTCTTCAGCAGTGTCATCATCACCAACATCAAAGCACACCATTACATTGCTTGGCCGCAGCATCGGCATCACCGGCAGCAGTGGCCCACTTGCTAGCTTTCAACCTCGCCATCGTCGCACCATCGTTGCCACCAGATCCACCAGTGCCCTTTACACAATCGTCGTCGCCGTATGGTAGCAAAATGCAGTCTGCAATGCCGATGATTGTCAGAGTGGGCCGGCAAAACTCAACATTACAACGATGTTCATGCCGATGAGACGGGTGTGGTTGATCAAGCCCTTGAAGATGATGAACACGAACCGTCTTGTGAAAGTAAATTCCCAGTCCAGCTGCAGGACGAGGCTCGGAAGCGCACAGAGGAAGCCCGCTCCTGGGCCATCCAGACCCTTGTCTCGGGAAGGCACAGCTTCAGCGTGGTGGCAGAAGGGGCTGCTTTATGCGCAACTTCGGAGTTTCAAGGGTTTCAAGTTGCTGTGTTTGAAGAGGAAGCAGCCCGCGGCCCTCGTAGCTTTAGTCTTCTAACACGCCGGCACTCAAACAGCCGGATTCGAGCCGAGGAACTTTTACTCGCCGGAACTTGATTGGAAAGCGGCTCGGCCGCAATCCTGCTAGGAACGGACCTTCACAAGATGCTCCGCTGCTTGCTGATTTGGTTGGCTGCTGGATTCTCCAGTCTGTGCGACAGATACAAAGGCTGTACGGTGTGGAGCATCGTTTACCACTGTTTGAACTGTTGACGGCGATTGTGGTCTGTCTTCCCTTATTGCTCATGCGCATGGGAGTTGAGTGCGATCTGGATGAGCAGCCTGGCAGGGCCGCAGGATGTGTTAGTGCAGTGACTAAGTCGATCCTGCTCTTCGACGATTACAGAGCACTTGCGATTACGGCTGTGGTGTGGGTTGGGCTTGTGATCAGCACGGATGTCATTCACTGCTGGTGTCTTTGGTCTGAGGCTTGAATTCGTGGAGGTTGCAGGGGTTGTGTTCATGGGAGAGGGGCCGCGCTCGGATCTGAAGCCGGCCGACGGCTAGTTGCGAACATCCGAGGTCTTGACCGTGAACTTCACCACTCGGGTCATCGAGGAGCTCACAGCAGGGCCTTAAGTCAAGCTGGCTTGCGGCGGCGACTAGCAGGGTTGACCGCCAGATCTGTGGTCATGGCTTGCTGTCTGTAGCGCAATCGCAGGCTTCGTCCTTTTGGCATGCGTTCCGGTGTGTGTGGAACGTTTTAGTTTCAAGCTCCCCCTTTGTAATCTTTGTATGAGAAGCCCAGCCCACCCCAAGCTTGGCCCCTCGGCCTCCTTGCTTCTATGAGTCGCAGGCTGTCTGAGTAGGACTGCCGTTCAGGACCCTCTGCCACCTGCAGACATCTTCGAGGCCAAGGCCAGCCGGAGCATCGGAGCATGGAGGATTTGCTGGCGACGTGAACTGCTTCCTTTCCTTGGCGCTTTCAGGTCCGGGAGAGGATGGATGCACAGGGAACTCTCGAGAAGCTCATGGAGTGAGATGCGTGAGTAAGACGGGGACCGTGCACTGACGGCTGCTTTGCCGTGCTTAAAAAAGAAGCTTGCAGCTGGTGTCCGCTGCGTCCGTCGGCAGCACGGGAGGTGGTCCTTTGCCATCCTTGAGTTCAGGCACTGCGTTTGGCAGCTGCGCATTATGATTTCCGTTGTTTTGTTTACTTGTGAGAACAGCACCGTTGCATCGATGGGTTCTAACGCGGTGGGAGACCTTTCTCACGGTCGCTCCCACCGCCATAAGGGAGGTCATCTCATGAGTGGGTTAGAAACTTTATTAGAAACCCATCATACTTCCCAAACGGGCCTACGCTCGACCTCGCTGGAGGTGCACTCCAATGCGCTGTGCCACACGGACATCTACACGTGCCTCGCTCCGTGCTATATGATGCTCGGTGCTTTTCCTGTGATGGAAGACGCAGAACCTCGCACTGTGGCATACGGTGCCTCTTTTTCATTGGGCCGAGAGCCGCCAAAGTGTCAAGAAACCCGTGCAGCTCTATTCGACAAGCTTTCGCAAGACACTACTAGCCTCCGTCGAGCCTGAGCTTCGACACTTGCGAGACTCCTTTCAGAGTCGCGAAAAAAACTCTCAGCCGAGGCTTTCGGGCCAGGACCCCGAGGGACTCTTCCCCAGCGCCCCGGCTGAATCATTGCATTCGTGGCTTGTGTGATCTTGCGTGTCTCACGCCGATGCGTGTTGCGGGATGTTGCCCGGGCTGGAGTTCGTCGCTTCCTCGGGCTGTGACTGATTCTTGCAGGCATCCTGGGCCACGAGGCCGGCACCGAGGTGGAGAGCGTGGGCGAGGGTGTGGTAGGCACGAAGCCCAGGAGTGTGAGGCTAGAGGAGACTTTTGAGGCTTCGGTGGCGCCAGATTGCAATACCGAGGCCTGAAGCCTGGGGACAAGGTGATACCATGCTACACTCCACAGTGTGGAGAGCCGGCACCTGGGCCCGAAGGAAAGCACTTGCAGCAGCGATCCAGCTCCATCTAGGTGGTCTCGTGGTGCGGGATACCGCTCTTTAGTTGGATTTCTAATCACCAGGCAGCATCACAAGTCCGACAAGTCACAAGCTGGGAGGGCACTAGCGGGTGAGCCCAAGCTAAGGATTGCATTTTCTGCTTTCCGCCTCGAGGCACCCCGACATACGATTTTCGGACAAGTCATGTCGAGCAATGCAAGCTGGCAGCTACTTCTTGACTCGGGACCTTGATGCGTGCTTGGTGGGAAGGGCATGGCTTCGCATTTCGGGTCAACCTGCTAAAATTTTTCGATCGGTTGCGGTTTCAATCACTGTGGTCCTCAACCGTCACCAACCCCGGCCACCCCAATGTCGATGCCGATGTTCTCGACCCCGGCCGCTCTGTGAGCTCCTGAGGCAAGCGCACCAACCTTTGCCCAAAGATCCGTGGCACTCAGGGTGGCGAGCCTGGTGAGTTTCTTGAAGTTCTGGGCAGGTTCGGCTTCGGTTGCCAAACGGAGCTTCAGTTCCAGCTGGATCTTAGGATGCGGGTTCAGCAGCCGCGCCAAAATCGCTAATTGTTGCGGGGAGCGAGTGTCTACGCCCATCAATGCTGTCATTGTACGTGTAAATGCCGAACCTGCAGTCTTAGTATCTTGTTTCTGACTGCACGTGTTGAAGCCACAGCCCCAGATTCTACCCTCCTGCCAGGAGGCGGGGTTATGCCAGACGGCACCAGCCGTTTCACCGACGAGAGCGGAAAGGAGATCAAGCGACTCGGCATGCAAGGAATCGTAAAGGAATTAATGGCACAACAAAGTGCATGAGTGCATGATACCATGTTCTGGCCGAGCCTGATCCCACACTTCCTGGAAGTGACACAAAGTGCCAGAGTCCGGTCTTCCAAGGCATAGAAGTGCTGAGCCGAAGCTGTTTCTGTGGCGCAAGGCCTAAATGCTAAAATCTGCAGGTGTCGAACCTGCTGTCACGCAGCCCCAGGGCCCTACATGACCCCAAGCCTGAAACTGCAAAGGGCTACCTAGGCTACAGTATCCTGTTAAGTGGCGGGGTGGCGGAGTACTGTAGCGAGCATGTTCGTGGTGGAGCCGCTCGCTGACGCCCGCTACCGCCGGCTTCACGAGCGCCTGCGCCGGCTCGAGGTTTGGCTGGAGTTGGCCCTGGTCCCTTCGGAGGAGGAGTGCGAAGAAGACCGGGATCTCCTGAGCTGCCCTGAGGACCTGAAACGCCTCCGAGGTCGGTGCGAGGCCGTTCGTGGCGAGCTTGGTGAAGCCCTGCCTTGGCAGCGTGGGGGGCATTTGAGAGTGGAGGCCTCGGGCCTTCCAGGTGCTGGACTTGGCCTCTTTGCTGCTGAAGCACTCGAGGCAGGATCGGTGGTGGCCCAGTACTCCGGTGACCTCCACGACCTGAAAACCTCGCGAGCTCTGGAGGACCAGGCCTATGTCATGCGCCTGGGCCCAGCAGGCCCTAGCAAGGATGAGATCGCCAGCGGTTGCATCTACGTGGACGCAGGTCCTCACAAGGAGCTTTGGGCGAGATACATCAACGACTGCCGGAACCCACGAGGGTACAACCTGGAGTTGGTTTGCCGGCCCGAGAGGCACTTGGCCGAGCTTATCGCAAGCCGTCCCATTCTTCAGGGCGAGGAGCTTTTCTTTGACTATGGTGAGAAGTACTGGGACGATCGCATTTCCTTGGGTGGGCTGCCTCCAGCGGTGCTGGAGGAGCTTCCCGAGAGTTAGGCAGGCTGGCTGGAGCAACTAAAGGCCACGCGGGGAACTCGTCTCAAACGTCGCATCCGAAACCTTGTCCATGCATCACCGAGGCGGCTGCCAGACAAACAATGGATCGGATCCAGCTGCTGGCCCTTGCCGGGTGCACTGGATCTTTCTGCTTGCAGCCCAACTTCCGACTCGTCGACTAACATGTGCGCCGGAGCTGCCTTGCAGAAGGCTAGCAGCCAGAAGCATGATGCCTGCCGTCAATGTGGAGCAGCCGGCCGTCTTTCCAAAATCCGCTACGGCGAATTGAGGTGCCGCGCGGTGAGTTGCCGTGGCAAACTGAAGTCCGTCTGAGCTGATGTTGTGGGCCTTTGCTGATATGCTGATGTCGGAGCGGGGTGTATTTCGCAGTGCAGCTTCTTCCGATTGATGCAAAGGTAGGGTGCACCCGTCTTTTCCGGCATGTGCTTGACGATCACGGCACATGCGTTGAGTTTAGTGTGCTGGATTGCCTCAAAACAAAGAGACGGACGAGCCTCTGTTGCCGGTCTGGGTGCGGCTCCGAGGACAGATTAGATTGGTTGGCCGATGTTGGCCGTGATTCTGATTCGTGTCATACTTGCTGATATCGAACTGGCGCGCATGATCCGTATGCAGATGTCAGATTTGAGATATCAGATTTGAATTTTCACACGCACGGTGCTGTAGCCGGAAATAGAGTCCCATGAAGGAAGGTATAGAGTCGCACCCTGGCTTCCAGGTCCCTCTGCAAAACCCCTAGGGCCTAGGGCCTAAGCCTGAAAGCAAAGGCATTTCATGGGCTGCTCCACCTTTTCTGAGTACACCGTGGTGGCCGACATCTCCTGTGCCAAGGTGTTGGCCAGTCCTTTCGCTTTCCGGTTTTGCAAGAGCCGAGTATCCACGATGAAGATGTAGTTTCAGTGGCGGGGCAAGCCCCTTTCCAGGTGTGTTGAGAAGAGAGGGACTTATTCACCAAAGTTCTAGTTCAGTCAATGTGCCTGTGAAACCGAGAGACCTCGTCTGGCGGAGTCCGAGTTGCGAGAGCGTAAAGCCTTTCCAGGAACCCTAGTTCCTACACCCGCAGGTGTCGGAGACTGCCCCGCTGGATGCAGCTCGGTTTGCTCAACTGGGTTATCCCCCAATCCTATCCACAGACGACCGCTGTTGGGGATGACTTGTCGGAATGGTGCCAACATGCAGCGAGCGAAGTCTTCGGGAACTTGGCTGATCTGTATGCAAAATCCGTTCTTGGAAGCTGTCTGCCAAAGCCCCGATCATCCATCTGAATCTATTTGTCGCTCCCAGTCTCTGTATCTCTTCCTCTCCCTCTCTCTGCCTATCTGTCTGTCTCTCTCTCTCTCTGTGTTTCTCTGTTGCTCCGAGCTTTCGTTCGCCTTGTATTCTGGCAGTAGCCTGCTGGCATATTCGGACATTACGGGAGTTTCTTTGTGCTCAGGTTTGCTCGCTGTTGGGCTGTGGCGTCTCGATGCACGGCTGCATGTTCGTACGGCTAGCGGCTAGAGTGTGTCTTTCCCAGTCATCCGACTTCCCGAGGACGGGCTTAGGTGCAGTATGGAACACCCTGGACGTGGAGGCAGGTTTCCCAAATCTGACCATCGCAACAATTCCAGGTGCACCCCAGAAATCACACAGTCACAGAGCAATAGAGCCAGGACCAAGATAAACACACAAAGTACGTCGACTTGAATGGCCGCCATCGAGTCATCGCGACCGTTGCCAGTCAGTGGAGCATGTATAATTCAGTTCGTGGCACGCAACATTGCCAGCTGTGTTGAAGTCTCAAGCTCCGATGTAGGTGGAAATTTGCGTGCACAGAGAGCCGGGGTGAGAGAGCACTAACCAGTAGAATCACCGGCGGGAATCATTTGTTTGAGGTAATTGGGTGATGCGCTTCTGCATCCAGAGCTAGCGCGTTTAGCTTTGATCCCTTGTCACGTCAGATGTGCCAGACTGGTTTGGCGAATGATTGAAGCCCATACCGTAACAACAACTCCTACTCCGGAGTAGTTCTTAATCTTCCTTGGTGAAGGCTTAATCTCGGAGCCGTTCCGCCCCAGTCAGGGTGGCTCCAGCGTGGCCGTCTTTGGTCTCGGGGCTGTGGGCTTGGCAGTTATTCAAGGCGACACGGCTCTGTGTTGCTGCAGTTCTTGCATACTTCATGATGTCCTGCAAAGGAAGGTAGGTTTTTCACAGGTTCAATAGGGTTAAACCGACGCAGAAATTTTGGATGGGTTGTAGCTTCCAGATTGCCCCCATCCCGATCGAGCAACGGCAGGTTCCCACATGAGGGGCGCATCCCGCATTTTCGCCGTCGACACGTCGCCTGGTATGAATACGGACAGCGACACGGAAGGGCGATGCAAACAAGACCTGCAGCTGCTGCTGCTGCTGCCGCTAAAGACGACGGTATAACCCTGAACCCTGGCATTTTGCTGCATGTGCAAGAAGTCAGTGCATTGTAAGAATGCTTAAAGCGTGCATGTGACATCAACATATCACGTGAAGTGATGTGCAGCTGTCTGAAAATCTGATGGCTGTGGCGCAATCACCCCGTGAACAACTCATGAGGAGATTGAATTCACTGAACTATTGGACCTACTGCCCTGCATCGCGTACTCAGCCAAGCAGGAGGCAAACATAGCCAAGCGCACGAAAATCCCGACGCAGTCATGGCTTGTGGTGAATGCTCCGGACTGCGTCAAGAATTGCAAGCCAGGGTTTGATTTGTTTAGATAGATGTGGCAAGCCTTGGGGAGTTCTGGCATCCCACTTTGGAGATGCTGGTTGCAGATTCCAGATGATTCCAGCCTAGTTTGTCCGAAATGGCTCGGTTTTCCGTTAGCATACATGAGGAACCGAACACCTTTACAGCGCGAGGCCCTCAACTTTATGTCCGTTGTGTGCTTTGCAGTTTCGAGTCTATGAGGTTTTGCTCCCAATGACGTCCTTCCGTTTTTTTGGGTCGTGTGCATGCGCCGATCAATGCTGTCATCACAGCTTGCATTCCGTTTTGCATTGCCAAGGAATCCAAAGAAGTTCGAAATTGCCCAGGACCGCCGCGCTCGAAGCCCCTGTAAGTGCATTCCCATAGGCTTGCGGAATACGAGAACTTAGGCCCAGAAGTCGGATACTGTCCATGGTTTGGCGTTGTAGTGGATGCTGTGGACCAGCTCCTTGACAGTGGTGTTGTCTGTGCCTGCAACAGCCTGAAGCCTCGCCCAATGCGTAATGCGTGAGGGCCCAACCTCCTTTGATTGCCAGGCTTGATTGAGATTCTCAGATATGCAGCTTGTTAGCACATGCGGACCAAGTACACAAACTCATGCATAATCCGGGCATGCAGATAGGCCTGCATATCGGCTCTTACACGTCAATCCGCCAGCAGGTAGACTTACTACATGTACACCTATGCAGACATACAGAGACCCCTATGGGAGTGCAAATGCTACATGCAGCTGTTCGTGCGGGCGTAGAAAGGTGCATGCGGAGACACGTGCATTCTTACATCCGGACTTGCCATTTGCACTTGCCCGGCAAATTGACAGACACGAATCTTGTTCTCTCTCACCAACACATGTATGTATTTATGAATGCATGATGCAGGTATGTCTCTATATATCTCTGTGTCTGCGTAGCTATGTATTTAATGTGTTTAGTGTATTTAATGTATTTAATGTATTTACTGTATTTAATGTATTTACTGCATGCATGCATGTCCGTCATGTATGTATGTATGTATGTCTGTCTGTCTGCCTGTATGTATGTATGTATATATGTATGTATACGTACAAACACAAGCACAATTTGAGGACTCTCTGTGCGCGGGCGGGCATGTGTGCATTGACACATTGTATGTGCAAAGACATCCAATACACATGTCGATTTATGTGCATGTACATTCATACACATGGAGTGACACGTAACAAGATACATGCATTTCTCTGCTTCTGCATTGTCTTCAACCCTCGAAGGATCTTGGAGCCACGGACTGTGTCAATCCCAAGGATTACGACAAGCCTATCCAGCAGGCTGGAAGCCCCTGGAGGTTTCTCATGTAGGCTCCCAGTCGACAGAGAAGCGCAACGACTCTCTGGAATGCTGTGGGTTTTCGACTTCTGAAGGGCTGATGTCCTTGACTTGTAGAAGGATGTGTGAACTGCATTCTAGTTCAGGTCTTGGTCGGGATGACGAAGTGGGGAATCGACTACACGTTTGACTGCATCTGAACCGCAGCATGTCGGGGGCGGATCAGTACGGGCTGGGGCAAGACTCTCTAGGCAGCGAGAAGTGGGAATGCAGTGAGTTGAGGAAGTTAAGATGCCCAAGGTACCGGCAACACCGAGGTGATGCGTGCAGCGCTCGAGCCACTTGGCAAGCAGCCTCACGGCCCTAAAGATGGACTCGGGCGTTGGTGTGTACTGAATCCATGTTTGACCACAGCTTATATGAATCAGCGGTACAGCTCGGCGCACACCGTGTCGAATGACTTTAAGAAAGAGCACCTCAACCCATCAGGAGCGCGCACCGTGGCTGGGGCGAGTCCTGCATCATTGGCGTAGCGGCCGCTGGGAAGGCCTCGGTCGGAGGGGTGAGGGGATCGTTGGGAGGCAGGCGCTCTTCTGAAATGCGGTTCAGCTGCTCCTGAAGGCTCTAATCTTTACAAACCCTATACTCTACCGGCCCTTCCCTATCCCATTCATGCCTCGGCTGGACAGACCGAGCGTGAGTGCCGAAAGACCCTGAAGGCAGTGTAAGCAATGCTGTTTCAGGAGATCAGCACTCGGCCTTTCCAGCTTGTCACGGGCCGGAAGTGGACTGGCACGGCTGGGTCCCCGGCAGGTGCACATGATTAGTTGTTTTGCTTGGGCCTTGCAGGCGATGGTTAAAGTGGGTCCCATGTTTGGCGCCTTGAATTTCAGGTTCGTGGGTAGGAGAAGTCGCGAGAGCGCAGATGTTTCTCCAGAGTGCCAAAATACTGGAACCAATCCGGGGTACGGCTATGCAGGGCTTGACCATTGCTACCAAGTTTACGATTCACGACGTGACGAATATACGACGACAGCAAGGAAGATCATGCTCCTGCCCCGCTTCCTCCTCCTGCTTTTTCTAACCATCTCCGCCGCGACGGCTTCGACTGATCCGGCACTGCTACTGCTACTGCTGCTGCTTCCTGCGACGTAAAGCATCCTGCAACACAGTGACAACATGCAATGTGCAACACCACCAATCGCAGTCGTAGCGAAGAAAAGGAGTGATGAAAATCGTTTTCGTGTCAATGGTGGTGATGGTGATGATTTTGATGACGAGAACGGCTACGACAAAATGTGCCAGCCACCAGAATCAGTCATCATCATCAACATCATCATCATCACCATCTGCAGTCACCATCGTAACCACCATCACAGCAATGACCACCTTTCTCCCCACCATTCTCTTCATCATTGGTTTTGACTTTTTAAACTTCGCTTTGAGTATCTCTTATGTTCCGACTCCGACTGGCTTCGGTTCAGATCCCCCCAGGCCTTCGGCGGCTTCAAGGGGCGATCCGAGGTGCCGCCTTTGATCGATGCCTACGAGGCTCCACTGGGCGTTTGGGCAGCGGGGCTTCAGAGCTTGGGATGCAGACTTGGGCGGGCACGCTTCTCATTGCACGGGGCGAGACAAGTGGCGGCATGATTCCTTAGGCAATGGCTTATTTGGAGCATGTTTGAGGCCAAGATGGCCAACTGTAAGATCATGATAGTAAAATAATAACCCCGGCCCAGTGGTCCTCGCCCGGATGCAGCCCAGGCTGGGAAGCTGAAGCTGGACCACTACATTACACACCGCTTTCAGGGTGTAGAAGGCAGGTGTTTGGCGCTAGTTTGGCAGCTTTCCGGCTCCATGACTCCATGGCAGGGACCTATGGAGTTCGCAGCCTGACGGCTCTTTGACCTCTTTGGGCCAGGCAACCTGAAGGCGATTGATGCACTGCACTCTGGCGAATGCCTCCGCGCAGCCGGGCTCCCAGCAAGTCTGAGGCGAGGGGCTGCACACCGGAAGATGTCTGGAAAGCTCAGCATGGCACCGTCCGGTGTAGCCTTTTTCCTTGTCCGTAGCTCGAACTTTACCTGTGTGGTGACATCAACATAATCGCTGAGGTGGTCACCTACTGAGTTGACATTGGCTTCCACATGGTGGCGCCGTCAGCATGGGAGCAGGGAGTCGTGTTGCAAGTTGCAAGGGCATCAGCTCAAAGGCAGGCGGAAGTACGGCTGCCGTCGTGTTCGGCTGAAGATGCCATCTTCCGAGGTGCTGGCAGGTCTGAGGGCAAGTCCACAGATTCTGGGGCGCATGAGTTCGTGGAACGTAGCTTTGGGATGCGCTCCCTGGCACCAGTGCCCAGGAGGGGCCAGAGCTAATTCAAACCTCCACTGGTGTTGGAAGGTGTCCCAAACAAAGCGTAGGATAATGAGCCTCGCCGCAGGCGCTAGCCGAAACGGCGTTTAGCTTAGCTCGAAAGCTTTTGCAAGAGAAAAAGCCGCAGGCACCGAGCGCGACGAAGCGTTTTCGGCTAGTGAATTCACTGTGGGATGGTGCGGGTGAGAAGCTTGATCCGTGATGACCTGGCCTTCAGAAGGGGCAAGATTCGCACTTCCGCAGGACCAGAACAAGCCCGTCTTCAATTTCATCTTCTGCCTCGTCGTGGCCCCAGAGAAGTATTGTATGACATAATATGTATATTTTTTAATGTACACAGATGTATACACCATATATATATATATACACACATATAGGTAGAGGTCCTTGCCATGCCCTCGGACACCCGGGACCCGTCGAGGCCTTGCTCCCACAGGCGCTTTCGACCGTCTTCAAGGCCGGGGGCCTGGGGCAGGGCGGCCCTGAAGTCTTAAAAAGGAGCCCCCAAAATAGTACAGGTAATGATTTGGGTGGGAGTTTGCACCCCGACATATTTTGGCGCATTTTCAGAGCTGGACAAGCACATTCCAGAAAAGGGTGTACTCCCGCAGGAGATCGCCTTCCGGGGCTTTGACGGCGACTTGGATGTGTCGCTTGCCTCAGACAGCATGCGTAGGATGCATCGTGATCTGCTGTCTCTCACGGCTATGCACTGACAAGCATGAGTCGGTTCGCAGCGAGCCCTGTTCTCCAGACTCTAGACTCACTTCTTGCAAATTCTGACAGGAATGTGCTCCAGTTCTGGGTGGCAGTGTTCCAGGCAGCGGCCATAGTGTCCGAGCCATGGGCACCCCGCCCGTTCCACTGAATCTTGCTTGTGGCCGAGGTGGTGGTGAATTTCTGCGGCATGCCTATCTACACCCTCAAGGTTCTTGGCCCTCAGCAAGTGCCCCTGGAGGCTCGGGCATTTGCGGGGTGTCTTGTGTCTGGGGACTTGAGCCTGGAGCATCTGAAGGAAATGAGCAGCATTGCTGTTGGTGGCTCGCGCTGCCTCTTCTTTGCAGAGGACTTCTGCTGTGACGTCCGGCCAAGGGTTCGTGAACAGCTTGCCTTTACTGCCACAGCCACAGCATTCAGAGAATTTGACAGTTTTTTGGTCTCTCTGTTGTAAGCTTGGAGATTAGCATCGGCCAGTTCTCGGCAGGACCAAGTGATCACCAACTGCGGCTTGCCAGATGCAGCCCGGCTTGTCACTACAAAACCCACTCCCGCACTGAGATTTTGATCAAAGGGATCGTCCCCACAGGCTCTGCAGGCATTTAGCATTGTCGGTTGGTATCGGTATCAGAGGCAGCGCTCATGTGGTCAGTATGGTCTGTCCAACACTCATCATGCTGGACTGAATTGCTCCCTTTCTTACAGGGTGTTCGATTTCCCATGAAAGCGAATTCGCCCCCCCCCCCTGCGTTGAGAAGAGTTCGGTCTCTAGGCACCGGGAGCTCCGATCCAGACACATTTACTCACGAAGCCGCTGCAAGCCTCCAAGGAGAAACCGTGCGACAACTGCAGCGCTGCTTTCGCACCGGTTTGCAGTCTCGGAAAGGGTGGATACCTATCTTGGTACGATTGAGGGTGGACAGGATATTTTGCGAATGCAGTGTTTCGGGTGGCTGATCCTCCAGCATGAAGCCAAGTCTAGGCAGCCCTTGCATCATGTGAACCTTCCCCAGCTGCTCGGCTCAAAGTGCGGCCTTGTGGCTAAGGATGCGGGAGCATGCAAGCAGACAAGAGAAAATCGAGCTTGTAGTCTCGTTGCAGCAGACTGTATGTCGGATCTTTCGCTGCGAACCCCATAGAGCCACGAAGCCAAGCCCTGCACGCGTCATTGTGTCTTGTGAAGTGCCGAGTGTGATGGATTGGAGTGATTGGAGCCCGTACGGCCCCCCAAGTGTCGGCAACATTCCCTGTCCCGACAGAAAATCACCGCCCATCTCGGCCATGGAGGGAATCTCCGAGGCTTGCTGCCGAGTTTCCGTCTTGGGGCTTCGTCTTCGTGACATACCATAGGCTAATGGTACGTGTGATGCTGCTATTGCTGCCGCTGCTGTTGGTGTTCATCGAGACGACGATGTCGATGAAGCTGACACTGGTACTCGTAGCTCTGATGGCGATGGTGACAGACATGGTGGTGATGATGATGAGGATGCGCACACCAGCACTAGCCACACGGTGAACGACAGTCCAGCAAAGAGCAATGACGATTGTAGCCAAGCGTAATGGCAGGAATGCGTGCCCCTCGTGCTCGTGATAGCCAAGCTTTACCGGAACTCCGGTTCGGAGCTTCTCAATCCTGTGTGAAACACGAATAATGACATGACCCAGAGCCATTGTCTTCAATGCTACCTCTAAAGGTCATGTTGAATAAGAGACATGATGACAGTCATGACAATGACCATGCAAGCAGGGGCCTCTATACAGAAGGCAGGATGCAATTGCTTGTGCAGGCGGTGGCCGCAATTGAGCATGAGTTGGACGAAACTTGTCAGATTCTGGAGAGGGTCTCACGGATTAGGCTAGCCGCTAGCCTTGCACGACTCGTCAAGTGAAAGGTGCACCAAAACACGGTTGCTTGCCGACGTTGTTTGGCATGCTCGGACTGCACATAGAATCACCATGCCCTGCTGGCATCTGCTTGCTGCCCTCAGATCTATCTCACTCGGCGTCGCCCCTGAATCCTCACCCTGAGTTGTCCGAGTGGGCTTTGGTTTTTGGCTGTACCAGAGCGATTTTCTTCAAACTCAGACTTGGCTTCTGCCGCAAGTCTATTGGAGGGCCTCCAAGAGTAAAGACAGGCATCACTTACTTCAAGCGCTCTGAGCCTCTGAGGAGATCGCTTCTCGGTCCCAAAAGGTCAAGGCCAGCCGGCATGGGGAAGGTTGCAGAGTTGGAGCTTTACCACTGTATTATAGTATTATAGTATTAGCGTATTAGCATTGTAGTATGATATAGTACTATAGTACTATGGTATACTCCCGATCTTTGCCTGAACCCTCGTCGGTCCCAATGAGGCGGAATGATATGCCAAGTCAAGAGTTTTGGTTTAAGCGGGTTTAGGGGCCTCCGGCTGGCAGGCCGCCGTGCGAGAATTCTCGGCCAGCGCATCTTCCAGCTCGGCGAAGAAAGCTCAGGCAGGGACCTCTTAAAGGTTCCTTCATCGGAAAACCACACCGTTGATGCTCAGAGCCTGAGGAGCCTCGCACGAACGGCGAGAGCGCATCGCCATTGGGCGAAAACCCGAAGGCTCGACTGGGGCCCTGCTTTTGATTCAATAGCTCCACGTGAACCACAAGTCCCCCAACCCCATCTCATCATCTCTTCCGGACTGGATCTGCTTTGCGTCGTCCAGGTTCCCATCGCCTTGCAAAGGTTCTGGAGGGCGCAGCAAGAGCGCGTCGTGCGCCGCAGTTGCATCGATGGATCGGACAGCTGAGTAGTGTTCCAAGCGGTGTCAAGCTTAAACCCCTGCAAGCTTGAATGCGGCAAAGCAAGCTATGCGGCGTGAAGACACTTGCAGCCTTGTGCACTAAGTAGGGACGAAGCGGAAGCATCCTTCCAAGTCTCCGAACGGGTAAGGCCGGCGGGCAGCAACGTGGCCTCCATCAGCACCGAGAAGAAGCGTAAGCTCTACTCCTTGTCCCTCGGCTTCCTTCCGCGCAAAACGCTGGAAGTCTGTCTGGTGAGAGCATGTGCGCTCTGGGCTTCGAGATCCTTTTTTGACTGCAGTCTTCATCTTAAAATGCAGCCCACCTGGCAAAAGGTACGGTATTTGGGTGCCTTGGCAGCACGGATGCAGCAGATGCCGGCGCGTGCTGCATGGCGTTCTGCCAAATTTTGGCAGTGGGGCAGCCTGCAAAGCGTTCTGATGCCAGGAAGAGCTCAACAGCCGTGCGGAGGAGATGCTTCATGCAGGGAGTCGGTGGTTGCTACTCTTGTCGTTGCCCGATTTTTTCCCGAATGCCAGCTGCAAGAGGCTTTAGGACGGTGGCTGGCGGAGGGAGCACAGGGTGCAGAAGTGGGGTTTTCGACAATCAGTCATCTCCGGTTCTTGTGGTGATCCAGCGAGGGTGGTGAAGCAACACTCTGGCAAGCGCAGGCGAATTGCGACCGCAGCCTGCTGCAATAACCCTAGCTTCCTTATCCAGGACGTGCAGATGCGATATCAATCGACAAGCAGGTCGCACATGAACCTGTTCATGCACGAGGATGCCGAGAGGGTTTGAAGGGGCTCCCGCCTTTGAGTTCCTGGCCGAATACTACTTACCGGGGCCATCAAAGCCCTCTGGACTCATGGAAGCATGGTGTACAGCCTGAGATACTGGGAGTGCACTTCTTGCTGTCCTCGTGCCTAGGCTTAGGCAGCCCCAAACTCCGAACCGAGCAGAGAATCTGAAGGAGGTGAAAAAGGAGAAGCAAGCAGAGCACGCGCTGACGTGCCTGCATCGCCTCTTCGGCTTCGTTTCCGATCGGGAGGTTGAGTTCGGAAAGGTTGGAAAACTCGCACCGACGTTGTGTCGGGCCAAGGGACTCTGATGGATCCGCACTCCACAGCGCGGCTGGTCTGGTCCTTCGTGGGGCTGCTTTGTGCCACTTGGGACGGCAAGCCTATCAGAAACAATTCTCATGTGACCGCTGGACCTCAAACGACTTTAGGTTATCTTCGACGCCTTCTCCATCCCGGTGATCGTGAGCTGGGAAATTCCGAACTCGGAGGTCTCGTATTGCACCGATATTCTGCGAAGACGGATTCCGTTTTAGGGGCTGTGGTTTGGGTTGAAGGGTCTCAATTTGTGAAGTCAACCGACTTGACATCCGAGCCTGCTGATGCGCATTAAACTGCCAGCAGCCCCAGCCCTAAGGTCAAACCAAAGAAGGAACAGCAACATCACTCTAGCAATGCCGACCTGTGTGCAAACATGTGCAACAACCAGCAGAACCCTAACACTGCTGCAGGTCGAGTCGGTTCTGATACCCATGATGCTCTACTGGACGGTTGACATCGGCGCGAGTGCGCAGACAGGCCGGGCTTGGTGTTTCATAATAAGAAGTATAATGGCAGTCAGGACTAGTGAAAACTGGTAGTGACCGTAATCGGTATAGTACACTATATAGTTGAAAGCACAACTGACAGTGATTAGAATAGTAAACACAGCAGCAGCAGGACCTCGTAGTAGGTTGTGGTGGTAGTAGCAGTAGCAGTAGGAGCAGTCGTAGTAGTAGTAGTAGCAGCAGTAGTAGCAGCAGTAGGAGCAATAGGAGCAGTTGTGGCCATGTACGCCACTCACCGCCCCGAAAGGTATGCACCTTTCTCCCGGGTGGGGTTTGGGAGCGTCGGATGTCCAGCTTCGGGAGGGAGCCAAATCCACCGGTATTTGCGGTGTTTCTTGCATCTTCGATTTCCGTTTGCGGTTGCCCCAAATGCTGTAAATCTTCAGCATTCTCTGGTTTACGACGACGTCGTAAAGGCAGGCAGCTGTGGTATCGAAAGGACCCAAATACAGTACCCTAAATAGAAAGAATTCTCTGCATGAAAATCAATATGGATGGAATTTGGAGGCTGTGCAAGAGCCTCGACTGACAAACTCTGAACGACGAGCAATGCATAGAATCACGCTGGTGTGCAGTGCGTGTGCAATTTGGAAATACATGGACAATCTCTGAACGACAAGCAATGCATGGTGATCACTCTGGTGACACGTGTTCATGAATTTTTGTGAGTACGTGCCTGCATGACTGAAACCCTGGAGTTCATCGGTGAGTAGTGCGGAGAGTTTTGTGCATAGGTCCTCGTTGGTTCATGATTTATTGAGGCTACTTAGGCTACTTTGGTTTTGTTGTTTTTGTTCAACCTTGGTCGGTAGAAGAAGAGAGCTTGTTTCACAGGGCTTTCCTGGGGCGAACTAGTGTCTGGGGTCCGCTTACGCTGTGGGTCTTAGGACGGTTGCTCCCAGTGATAGCCTGCTGTGAGCACGATGTTAACCTTACGGTTTGTTACTTGTCGGTGGCTTACGCGCGCATTGTGTCTGACAGCCAGACACAGCAGATGGAACCAATCTGCTGTGGTAGATAACGCATCTGACCCACTATCGCTGCGGACCTTGCTAGGCTTTGTCCGAGTGTGAGTGTCAAAAAATTAGTTATAAGGACCCAAAACAAGGTACCCCTAATTTTCGGAAACTCTCTTGTCGTAGCAACCAACGTGTATCCCAGGCTTTTACGAGAATGGTCTCCTCGTGCAGTCGCCTGCGCGGGCACTGACGCACTACCTGAGGACGGAGAGGGTGGGGAAGGCGTGTAGGGCTATCTATCGGCCTATGGGTTTAAGGCTTAATGTTGAGCACTGAGGACCAGAGTTTTTGGGCCAAGACGCAGAACAACTTGGCACGCAAAACCGAGGATACATGCCTGTTCTCCTGTTACATGTCGTACTGTGTTAAGCCGGCGGGGTAGTTTCGAGCCGTCTAGCCAATGGCTTTCCCCAACAATGCCTGTAAAATATATTGCGACTCAAGCGACGGCTAAATTTCTTGACAGTCCATGCCTCCAGAAGCAAGTGCGTGCAACAGGACCTGGTTCCTATTCGATGTGGCCGTGGTGACATTTGATTGGGTCCCTCGGAGCAGTTACCGTGTTGTGAGCCATGATCGGATTTGCTTGTGACGTGCTTGCGGCATTCGGCTTCAAAACAGCACTCAGCCCCAGAGTCGCTCCCCGTCGTAACGGTGCCACTCCATGCCGTACGCCGGTCTCTGCAGGAAGGTGTTGCGATGCTGCAGCAGCTGCCTTTGCTTTGAAGAGCTACGGAGCAGTGCTCATCAAGATGACAGCTCAACTCGCCTTCGCTGACGAGTTCAACGAGTTTGCCGTGGCTGCATGGCAGGCGGCCGGCGGCCGGTCGCCGGTCACCCAAGCTCCACCGAAGAGTATGCCGGTATAGCCGCGGCATCGCGGTATAGCTGGGGGCACACTGCCCTATTGCCAGGGTTGCGCAGGCGCTTCCCAACTGCACATCGAAGCTCCGGGCCGAAAGTTGACTTACCAAAGAGTGTTGGGCGGCAAGAATCAGGCAATTGGACACATGCCACGGGTCACTGGCAGACTGGTAGAAAAGCGAGACTACTCCGAAGAGGCAGGGCAGAAGGCCGCTGACGACTTTCGGCAGGAAAGTCATGCTGGAACGGCTACCAACATCAGTATCTCGGGGCATCGCAGCTCCAAGACCTCGACGAAGGACAGCTGAGCTGAGCGATCGCGGCGGTTGAAGTGTTCTCTGCACTATGCAGCGAACTCTTCTCTGCGACGGTCAGGTCAGTTGGGAAGTCCCAGCATTGAAGGACACTTTTGCCCAGCATTTTCGCGACGCAGAAAGGAGTGCTAAGGCTTTCGATTTGTACGGCTTCTCGACTTAGACAAGTCTCTGTCAACCTGCAGCTCTAGGCTGCATGAAGCAGGGCCTGCAGAGTTCTAACTTGCTTGATTCGGACTCGGGTCTTCCTTCGCACTGCCGGGCTCCCCTGCGGGATTACAGAACATTGGCGCTTCTGGGAAAGTTGGCCGGTACTGCAGGTCATGTTGGTGCTGGAGGGTAGTACGACTTCGAGCAGCTCGGCGGAACTTGTGTCACTGCATGTGGCTGCATATGGCTTGTGGACGCCGGGCGGACATATCTGGGATCTGCATTTGTCGATGCATGTACATGCGTTCACCCAGGCACCTCGATGGGCGTCGGCGGTCGAGTCTTGCGCGTGGCTCGCGTTGTGTCTTGGTCGAAGGGTTTCGGCTACACAGTATCAGCGTTGTGCGACAAGGGCTGAGCAGTGGTTCTAGATAACGGACAGTGCTTACATGCACTTTGAAGCACTGATGTGACCATCACTATTCGCGACCAGGTCCGGATTGTTCGGCTGCTTCGTCTGGTTAAGCTGCAGAACTTGCTGCAGGTCGTCGAGGAGTGTGACCACACGAATGGGTTTGTTCTGCCTATGGACACCCTGGGACATACGATCCCAATTTTGAGTGCATACACGTTTGGACTGTTGACCTAAGCCGGGCCTCCCTCGAGCGAAACCCGAGCAGAAGAGGACTCTGTGGGCTACGCGTACATGCAAGGGATGCAGCTGGTCGTGGCCGTGGCGAAGGCCATTCTGCGGAAGCTATAGGGCAGAAGGGAAACACAGCTCAGCTGGAGGGTGACATAGGGTGACAGATGTCCAGAATGCAAACCAAAGCAGTCTACCAAAGTCATCGTAAGCGTGAAGGGAGCAAAGTCAGACTTTGGGACAGGCGCTGTTGCTGATCGTCTTCTCTGTCCATGCACCTCGGTTGCAGAACGCAGGCCACTAGCTGCCGTTGTTTTTCTTTTTTGAAAAAAGCGATTACTGCGCTTGGTTTCAACCCGCCTTTCAATCGCAGTTGTCAAGGAGAATCAGAACGACCAAAGAATCAAGCACGAGCCCCTGCCTGCTCATGTTGTGGCAGCTGCCTTCAGAAGCCTTGCCCGACACACGTGGAAACTGCGTCGTGAAGCTTATGAGCTGCAAGATTTCTGAGTGCGCCTCGTGACAATTGAAAGCCCGAGATGGCGAATCTCTTCGCGGAACATTTCTCCGTGGAGCTCAGGTGCTTGGATGTTTCTGGTTCATGGTTGGCAAGACGAGTGAAGAGAACGGGCTTGCACCTTGGGGGCAAGAAGTGTCGACTGCACGATCTTCTTGCTAGGGAGTGTTCGTGGCATACCAAGTTTGCAACAAGCAGTCGCGTTTACATGCGGTGCATCATCAAGCGTCAGACAGTATCTCTTCAGTTCTGAGCACTGCGTCGGACGAAGCCCAGATCTGTCAAATCTGAAGGAAAGCTGGCTCACCAGATACAGCTACCACTCCAAGGGGCAGTCCGAACAGCTGCTCTGCAAGCACTTGCGAATAGGAGCAAAGCTCTATATATATATATATATATATCACATACACACATACATAAGCACATAAGCACATAAGATACACAAATACACATATGTATGTATGCATATATATATATATATATATATATATTCGTTCATTATCATTCATTCATTCATTCATTCATAAGCAGATAAATACATAAATACATACACATACACATATCTCTATACCTTTCTACATACATGCATACATACATACATACATACAATACAATGCAATATAGTACAATACAATACAATACAATAATACACGCATACATACATACGTGCGTACGTCCATACATCCATACATACATGCATACATCGCAATTTACACACATACATACATACATACATACGTGCGTACATCCATACATCCATACATACATGCATACATCGCAATTTACACACATACATACATACATACATACACATACATATACTATTATACATGAATACATACATACATGCATACATACATACGTACATACAAGTTGGGACAGGGTGTGGAGATTATTTGACAAGGGAGTTGGACCAGTAGCATTGGAGGCTGTGCAGGAAGTCTTCGTTTCTTGGGATCCACCCATACCGGGATCGGGGGATTAGATATTTCACGCTTGCAACAACAACTGCAGAGCCGATCAGTCGATCCGGGTCCGAGCTGGAGCTCTTGGGGATCTCAGAGTGGAGGTCACACCTTGCAGATTGCGGGTTTGTAGACCTGATTGCTTCTCTAGCATACCTTCAGGTACTTGGCCTGCTGCCACTGGATCCTGGGTCAATTTACACCAGCACCCATGGCTATCCACGCGTGGAACGCCACAGAAAGAGCGTGACCTTGCTAATGGTGGGGACTGCAGCATTCTGTAAACTCAGGGTTCAACATATTCTGCTCTTGTACCCCACCTCCAGCAGGTACAACGTTTTCGTCATCTTCTTCTCCTTGCTGCTTGCTTGGTCAAAACCTGGACGTCAAGTGTCGCAGGCAAGCGCTAACGCCGCTACAGCCTCTTTAGGATGCAAGCTCGCCCTGCGGCTCAGTAGATGGGATTGAGGGCCAATTTGGCTAGAGGGCCAAAATTTTCGATCTTTGGGGCTGTCTCTGTTTTGGCTGGCTCTTTCGTAGGATTTCGGGATATTCTGGGTGGAAGGGCCGCCCGTGCACAATGCCTGTGCCTTAGTTAGCCTTAGTTACGGTGCGCCGCTCCACGTGGCACTTTGCAGAACACCCCGTGCATGACTGGAATCAGTGTTTGTAGGCGAGGATGCAGCGACCATCCTGCGAAGCGACCAGCACTTGTTACGTACTTTTTTGCTGCCAGGAGAACAACAAGCGATGTCCTTGCAAAGAAGCTCCTAGCCCTAGCAGTCCTGGAGCAGTCAGCTGAAAGACGAATGCAAGATCTGGTTGTACACTGGGCTTCTGAACAGAAATCCCGAGCGGTATCCCTGTGATAGCCGGAATTGCGCGAAGATCGCTGCGTGACGCGTCAACAGCCCAGGCTGGTGGTTGCGAGCTGTATCTCCCGGGTCTCTGCAACGATCCAGCAGGTGATCAAGCTAAACTCGGAGGCACGGAAGCGTTGATGCCCCGAAGCTTTGATTCTTCGGTTTGGTCCTTCCCTGCTTGTAGGGGAGAACGCACCCACCGAATCGGTTCCGTGACAGGTACCAACCTTAGGCAACAAGCTTTAAGCAGCATTCAGAAGGCTTCTCGGTTTGAGCTTCCTGTGAGGCCGGTGACCGAAAGCGCCAAGTGGCTATGTGCCTGGATTTGAAATTCGAAGTCTGCATTTTCAAGTGGTTGCAACTGCCCAAACGGGAAGGAGAGGTGCCTTTACAGCCCATCTACTGTATGATCTTCGACGGGTATTGTCTCCCAGCCGCCCAGGTATCTCAAGATCAACAAGATCAGCTCTCACCTGTGCATTCGAGTTCTGCGCTTTGTAGATCACAGCTTGAGGAGGGGCCCGGCGAAACGCACGTTGAACCCTGCTTTCTAGAGTCTAGAGGAGTATAGCTGCCTTGGTTCCCAGTGGCAAGTGGCATCCCCCAGTAACTGCCAAAACTCGAACCTTTTTGGATCTGCACCCCCGGCGAGGAAGCACAAAGCGGCACCTTTGGACTCGCAACTCCTCTCACAGACGTTGGTCAACGAGTGGCTCAGCTGCGAGATGATTTGAGTGGCATCCTTGCAAGGTTCTTTGGGTATTGCAGATCGTGAAGCACACGAGAGAGCTGTTGCAACATTCTCGAAACTCTGGGAAGGAAGACTTCTTGTGGGAACTCCGGTCCGAGTCTCATTCTTCAGATTGCTGCATCAGGCTGCACATGGACCGGCGCGGGCCAGTTCTGCGGAAGCATGCGCAGCCTCGCTGCACCATAAAAAGAAGGGTCGGGGCTGAGGCCTCATGCCTCAGGGTTCAGCTTTTGCGTTGAAGGCTGTAGTCAGGGTGCAGTGGCTTTCTCTGCAACTCTTGCCGTAAAGTGTAAAGGCCATGCCACACCATGGGCGCTTGCTAAGGATGTACAGCTTCCTGGAGCAGCTGTCGCAGCGTGCCCTCCTTGGGCGGGCAAAGCTTTAGGGAGCAGTGCTTTTGTTGGTAGCTTTTGAACCCTAAACCCCAGCAGCTCTCAAAGCCCAGGTGCCTTCACCCAGCTCTGTGGACACCTGGAGCTGACCGTCTTCGAGGAGACTTCCCCCTCCCTCCCTCGCCTCGCTCTCTCTCTCTATATATCTCTCTCTCTCTCTCTCTGACTCTCTCTCTCACTCTCTCCCTCCCTCTCTCTCCCTCTTCTCTCTCCCTCTCTCCCTCCCTCTCTCCCTCCCTCCCTCCCTCCCTCTCTCTCTCTCTCTCCCTCTCTCCCTCTCTC